>CAUYLG010014420.1:0-17742 GCA_963573385.1 Cacajao melanocephalus
TGCCCTGTAAAGATGGTCTTTGCATCCACCACTTTTCCCTCCTTTGGAACGGCACTGATATCTCACAGGCAGATGGTGTGGTCATCTGAAGCACTAAGAAAGTGCCCACTGAGATTTGGGTTCCAAGAAAGCCCATAGCCTTCCTTCTGATGTCCAAGGAGACCCAAGTCTGGGTTGCATTCTCCAGAAGGATCTGATTTAGAAGAATGTTTTGTATAGTCAAAGACAAGAACATCACTGGAAAGAGTCTTTGTTGCAATGATACAAGGGTTTTGGGGCATGTAACGAGCCCTGTTTACTTCTCCTTCATGATTGATCTTGAATTCTATTCAATTTTTCCACTAACTGAACCAAAACCTCCGAATTCCTTCCTCACTGTCGTAGTGTGACACATCAAACTGAGCATCATCATTAAGGAGTTGCACGCTGGCAATAACAAGATGGTTTGGTTCATCCAATGTGTGTGTCCCCAGGACAAGTCGACGAATGCTGAAATCTTTCCCTTCTGGTCTGGTTACATCTGGAAGCCACTGGGCAGCTAGGCTGGGCCACTCCAGAGTGTGGGTCATCACCAAATCATAAAGAAAAGGAGGGTTCTTTTTCCATATTTTGCACTCCTCATTGATCACTTGTTCTTCCACTGCATCGTTGAAAGCTTCCTTGTCGGCCATGGCAAGCAAGCAAGCTGGGGGAATCCTGGGGTCGACCGTTGTGGGAGGGGTGGGGAGGCTGCAAGCCGATTTGTCCACTTTTTAATGGTATTATTTGTTTTATTTATTGCTGATTTGTTTGAGTTACTTGTAGATCCTGGAGTTTAATCCTTTGTCAGATGCATAGTTTGTAAATATTTTCTCGCATTGTGTGAGTTGTCTGTTTACTCTGATCATTATTTCTTTTGCTGTGCAGAGCTTTTTAGTTTAACTAAGTCCCATTTTTGTTGTTGTTGTTGTTGTTGCATTTGCCTTTGGGGTCTTTGTTATGAACTCTTTGCCTAGGCCAATGTCCAGGAAAGTTTTTCCTACATTTTCTTCTGGAATTTTTATGTTTCAGGTTTTAGATTTAAGTCTTCAATCTATCTTGAGTTGGTTTTTGTATATGATGAGAAACAGGGATCTAGTTTCATTCTTCTACATATGACTAACCAGTTTTCCCAGAACCATTTATTGAATAAAGTGCTCTTTCTCCAATTTTAAGTTTTCATATGCTTTATTGAAGATCAGTTGGTTGTATTTGGCCTTATTTCTAGGTTTTCTATTCTGTTCCATTGGTCTATATATCTACTTTTATACCAGTACCATGCTGTTTTGGTTACTACAGCCTTGTAGTATAATTTTGAAGTCAGGTTAAGTGATGCCTCCAGATTTGATCTTTTTACTTAGGATTGCTTTGGTTATTTGGGCTCTTTTTTGGGTCTATGTGAATTTTAGGTTTGTATTTTCTAATTCTTTTTGAAAAATGATATTGATATTTTGATAGGAATTGTATTGAATTATAGATTTCTTTGGGCAATATGGTCATTTTCACAATATTGATTCTGCCAATCCAAGAGCATGAGATGTATTTCCATTTTGTCATCTATGATTTCGTTAGGCAGTGTTTTGGAGTTCTCTGTGTAAAGATTTTTCACTTCCTTGGTTAAATATATTCTAGTACTTTATTTTATTTGCAGCTATTATAGAAGGGATTGAGTTCTTGATTTGATTCTCAGGTTGGTCATTGTTGGTGTATAGCAGTGCTTGCAACTGGAAACTAGGAGTCCTAAATCTAGGAGTCTTTTAGAGGAGAAATGTTACCTTTCTAGTGAATCCATTCCTGGACACCCTATTTGAAATTATCAACTCTTCTCTTCCTGCCACTTTCTTAGTGTTTTTGCTCTGTACTATTAATATCTTCCTTTATGTATTTTAACATGTTTTTCAATTTCAAAATCTTGGTCTGTCTGTTCTAATATTTCTCCTTCTAATTGTGTATGTATTACAGTATATTGAAATAACTGTGCTCCTTAACTGTCTTGTTATCTGGGCCTGCCAGTTCTTTTCACCTGGAAGTACCAGCTATCCTGTTAGATAATGCCAGTAGAGAAAGGCCAGGTCCTTGTTAAAGTCAGCCCCAAAGATGTCAGTTTGTACCGGTATGTGAGTGTGTGTGTTTGTGTATGTTTGATGTAGGGTGAAGAAACCAGACACTAAGCAATTCCTTAGTTAGATCAGATCTTCACACCTTGCACACCAGGGAGAAGCAGCTTCAGGAAGAGACATGCATAGATTATAATTCACCAGCCCTGAAGGTTTAGAGGGGTGAGAATGAGAAGTCACTTGTTTGAGGTTCTTGCCTGTTTCTTACAGTGGCTCACAAGCACGAAACTTTTATATTGCTCTGACTTAACCTCTGAGAATACCTGGACCAGAAGTCTGAGTCATGCAGATATGGGAGCAGTGAGGCTAGGCAGAAGCAAAATGAAAGGGAAAGCAGGAACAGAACTCCAGGAGAGTCTTCTCTCTTTTATCTTCTTATTCTGTAGTCCTGCCCAGCAGCCTCCTGCTTCAGGCTAATGCTGCTATTCCACACGAACAAGTTCAACATAATATTCCCTTTCCCAGCAATGCCCTGGTGCTTTTTTCAATGTCTCGATACTTTTCTAAGTGGGATTGGACTTGGGGAAAGGGCCCAGAAACTGTGCTACTTCAGCATCTAATATCTTTTACTATGCGACTTAATTATTTTGGTTTTTTTATTTGTTTGTTTCTCTTACCATAATATCTTTGCGTGCAAGGATTTATGTTTCTTTTCTTCACTGTTGTGTCTGCAGGTTCTAGAACAGTGACTATTACACAGTAAGTTCTCAATACTTATTAAATAAATCTATCAAAAAATAAGAATAGAAGAAAATTTGTTAAATTAATAAAGTCTATCCACTGAAAAAATACAGCAAGTGTCATGTTCCTTGGAAAAATATTAAACATTTTCCTTTTGAAAATGGGAGCAAGACTAGAGTGCTAACAATCATTGCAACAAACATCAGTAGCATCCCTTCAGCAGCAACCTCTAACTAGAAAATAAGACATAAACCCAATTTATGTGGGAAAGAATAAGTTAACTAAACAATATTAAAAACTAACAGAAAAGTTGGTGAGGGTATGATGGTTAATATTTTGTGTCAACTTCAGTAAGCTAAGGTATATCTAGATAGCTGGTAAACCATTATTTTGGGGTGTTTCTGGAAGACATTACCATTTGAATCAGTAGACTGAGTAAAGAAGGCCCGCCCTCACCAATGTGGAGGGGCATTACCCAATCCATTGAAGGCCCAAATAGAACAAAAGAGTAGAAGATGGGCAAACTGTCCCTCTCCTTGAGCTGGAACATCCATCTTCTCCTGCTCTTGCACAAAGAATCTCTTGGCCTTAAGACTCTGGGGATGCACACCAGTGCCCCCTTTGATTCTCAGGCCCTTCGTTTTCAGTTGAGAGTTACATCATCAGCTTTCCTGGTTCTTAGGCCTCTGGGCTCAAACTTAATTAAACCAGCAGCTTTCCTGTGTCTCCATCTTGCAGTTAGCATGCCATAGAACTCCTTGGCCTTTATAAATGCATGGGCCAATTCACAAATCTCCTTTTATTTGTATCTCTATACATCTTATTTGTTCTGTTTCTCTGTAGAACTCTTGCTAATTCAGAGAGTATACCCTATCAGATTGTGAAGCATACCGCAAAACTGTGGAATCATATGCCAAAAATGGAACCAGTGCAGAGAGAGGTAAGTACATATCTTCCATTGATCTCTTGGTTCCATTTTTGTCTATGGTTTTGTGGTAAGCTTGTGTATGTATGTATGTATATATATGTTTTTATATATACACTATATATATAAGATTATGGTTATAACAGAGGTGATATCACAAATCAATGGAGAAAGAATGGATTATTTTAATATGAAAAATTAAAGTGGAATTTCCTACCATGTATAAAAAATATATACCAAATGGATGAAAGCTCCCTACATGAAGGACAAAACTATATACTAGTAGAAGAAAATATTGAATATTTTCTTCATAATTTTGGAGTAGAGAGCATTTCAAAAAGGGTCCACAAAAAATAAATCAAAGGGGAAAATCTTATGGATTTGACAAAATCAGAATTGAAGATGCTTTTGTAAATTAAGAATACCATAGCTAAATTAAAGACATATTATAGATTGAGAAAAGTTCTTATAATATCTAAAACTAAAAAAGAAATCTAGATTATGTAATAAACTCCTGCAAATGACTATCACAAACACAAGATCCAAAAGGAAAAAATAGATAAAGGATATAATAAATAATTCTAAGAAGGAGAAGTTTTTAACAAGCCAGGTATATGAAATGATGTTCAGCCTATAACTGTGAGATATCATTTTATAGCTATCAAATTGGCAGAGATTAAAAAATTCATAATATCAAGTGTTGGCAAGGATGTGGAGAAATGAGAACTTCTATGAACTGCTGATGGAGATATAAACTAATGCAGCTATCTTGAAGGGAAATCTGGAAGTATCCCGTGAAATGAGGCATGTGAACTGTGCATGTGAGGGATCTAAG
The DNA here is from genome assembly GCA_963573385.1 of Cacajao melanocephalus. NCBI lineage: Eukaryota > Metazoa > Chordata > Mammalia > Primates > Pitheciidae > Cacajao > Cacajao melanocephalus. The sequence goes on from CAUYLG010014420.1 coordinate 4,577, forward strand.
TTGTGTGTTTCATATGAGAAATCTAATGCCTGCCCACTCCCAACCCAGGTCCATGAAAAAATTGTCTTCCACAAAACCAGTCCTTGGTGCCAAAAAGTTTGGGGGCCACTGGTCTAGTGGATCATCATACATAATTACATAATGTAAATACATAATTAAAATAAATGTGGTATATGCATTGGTAGATGTCAATTGGAATTTTAAAAATAATGTTTAATTTTCAAAATTTGACCTTTGTTTATTAGTTCTTGAATTATATAGAGTGACTCATAGATACTAAATTCATGAACCTAAAGTCTGTCTGTAAGTGAAGGGGAAAAAAATCTCTTCGGTTTGCCTTTTTTAGTATGTAAAACCAAATGTTTCCAAAAAATTCCAAGGAAAATAGCCTTATTTGTTATCAGAATGCAGATGTAAACAGTATTCACTAAGATAAATTGAAATATGTTTATATTTCAAATGCACTAGCCTAGGAGGCAAAGCCATTGCAGTCTTAGCATTTAAACCATATAATATGCAAATCATTTTCTCAGATGATTTTTTTTTATTTGAAGGTTTACAAGTGTAATGTTTTAAAAAAAACTGGCTCTGTATTACTCTGTATATTGAAGTGGCAAGGCTAAACTATTAGAATGGGTATTTGGGTAAAAAATTTATAATTTTTTTTGTATTTTTGTATTCTGGTTCAGTTAATTTCATAGTTAATGGAATTTTAAATATAGAATTCCATTTTCATCTAGATTTGTTGATAGTATCAATGCTGGACTTTGATACCTTCCTCTCCTTTTGGCTTTGATTCATGCCAGTGTCTAAAAAGATAATCAAGCCCTTCATCTGTGAGCCGTGGCTCATTTTTATTTGTTGGTGCTTAACTCTTGCTAAAAATTGGTGGTGGAGAGGAGACTTACGTCACTCTGTGGAAAATAGGGAGAATTAGTGTGAAGGGCACTGAGATGTCCCAAACTTGGAAAGACTGTATTCAATCAAAAGGAGAAGCTGAGTTCTTCTGTTTCGTGGTTTGTAACTGTGGTTTGATAGAATTAGTACAGTGAAGATTAAAGCACTTTATTGTTAAAAAACCTGTGAGTTCTGTTTGTTTTAATTTTAAAATGCCATCCTCTGTCCCATGCTCTCTGGGCTGTGTACTCACACATTTCCTTGTACCACTCTGGCATTTTAGAGGGGGATTTATCACATCAGTTCTGCTTACCCATCCTGGGAGGATCCAGAAGACATGTCCTTCATCACCACTGTGAGAAATAAATTTGTGAAGGAGCCCCAGCATCCTTGAAAAATATGTGGTCACTCTTATCTTTAAATCAGAAATTATAGTGGGAGCTACTGCCACTGAATTGGAAACATAAATGCAATGGGGTTCATTGGATTCTAGAGTGGCAGGGGCCATGTGGTGGCACTTAATCACCAAGGGCAAAATGGGCGTGGTTACCATCATGGACACTGGAGTCAAATCAGTAATTAGAAGAGTCTGACTTGCAGAGAACTGTGTGTGGCATTGGCCAGTTGATCATGTTGTCCCTAGCAGTGACATAGGTGGCAGTCTACTGAATTCTTACTTGACTTGTACAAGTGGGAGAGTTCAAGATCAGGTGAACAGAAATCAAACCAGAATAATCAAAACAGAGAGTCACAGTCCCTCAATCAGTTCCTAGACTTGAGCCAGTTTTCAGAAACAGAACCCTTTGAATAAGGGGGAGGCCACATTCCTTTGAGGAAGGATACACTGCCCAAAATTTAGACTGTTGGCCTTTCTTTTAACCCTCCCCAAGGGGATCTGTGTCCTTTTACCCTACAATTGTAGTAACCCTACAATTTGCAGGGTTACTGCAAATTGAGAAAAAGAAAATAATCATGGTTTTGGGTGACTGCTGGATTTTGGCTGTGAACCAACACTAATTTCAGGAGACCCGAAATGTCACTGCTGTTTACCAATTAGAGTAGAAGCTTATGTAGGTCAGGTGATAAATGGAATTTTAGCTCAGGTCTGTCTCAACTGGGTCCAGTGTGTTCATGAACCCATCCTATGATGATTTCCCCAGTTCTGGAATTCATAATGGAATAGACATACTCAGCAACTGGCAGAATTCCATTCTGGCCTTTAAAAGGGTAGTCTCATTTGTTTATCTTAAGGACAATGTAGGCATACCAATGAAATATCCCTTACATTAAAAAAGAAGGGGAGGAGGGAACATGGTACTCAAAACACTGGACAACAATTTAAGTTCCACCCAATGACTGATTAATGCATTAGAAGAAAAGGTATTTAGTTGCTTATTTATTTACAGTATGCTTTATTCCAGAAGGCATTTCTTATGGCTAACAGTATATAAAATATGACAAACTGGCAAAATAGTAAAAAAAAAAGATCAGGTGAAATGGAGCTAGGAATAAGGTTCTAATTGATAACATGATGCATGCATCTAAGAGGGTGGGTGGGTGAGTACAAATTTGTTCCTAAGCTTTCTTGCTAAAAAGCTGGCTCACAATTTCTGTGAAACACAAACATTCTCTAATTTCTTCTGAGTGAAAATGAGTTAAGTTAAATTAGTTTTTTGATGGTTTAACTAATTGGATTAAATCTTTCACTTTTCAACCAATTTTACCAGTGCTCTCTGGTATAGTGGGAAAAAGCTTGGGTTGATTTGAAATACTGGCTCTTTCATTTGTTAGTTGTGTGATCTGGTTAACTGCATTAGTTAACCTTTCTGGGTCTTACTTTCCTCATTTACGAGATAGATGCGGTAATATTTTGCTCTTGGGGTGGTTGTGACAATAAAGTGTATATAGAACTCCTTGTACTATCTCACTCCCCTTTCCTTTTCCTTCCTTAGAAGTAAAATGTATTTAGTCATAATGCAAACAAATTAATTCTCTGTGAAAACCTGTAAGTGGGACACAGATTGCAGAATTGTTGGTACAGGTAATATTAGCACCAGCTGACTTCTGCTGAATACATGTTTAAGATAAAAAAAAACTACTTAAAAATATACACGTCAAAAGACACACAAACACAAATGCACGCACACACACACACACACACACACGCATGCACCCACAAAGCCAGATCGCATCATATTATGTGAAGGTTGGTCTCATATATTTGATTCTTTAACATTCTGGCTGACATTCCCATTTTCTGAAGTCTGAGTCTTTAGATACATATGTCTTAGATATTGTAGTCTCAAGAAAGCAACTGAGCAGCATTGCAATTAGGTAGAGAAAATTCTCTTTCTGTAGTGCACTTGTGACCAGTAAGCAAAGGCTTCAGGGAGTTCTTCCTCTAGAACTATCATGAAATAACTTTATTCATATAGAGTTAAAAATTAATAGATCATTCATTTAAGAAGTATTATCTGCTGCAAGACCCAAGTTAAATCCACTATATCTCCTTACACCTATTGCTTTCCATCCCTTCACATATTTTTCCAGGTGAAATTAGGTTCATATTAGCACTCCAGAGACATACAGGATACAATAAGGCACAAAGACATTCATGTGATGTGTGGGTAGATGCCATTGGCATGCTAGTGGTGGTGGTGAAATTATCATCTTGGGGTCTCTTCCAGTACAAGGTAGTAGAACCATGTGTTTCTGACCTTCTGACCAGCTTTATGAGTACTCACTCTACTCTTGAGGTAGTTGGTCTAATTTTTTATACCCTGGGAATAGCTTTGATAATTATTATAGGATACACCTACTATGATCAACTTGAACATCTGTAGTTTATTGAACTCTAAACACTGACAGAATATCTTAAATGAAGCTTATTCTGATTATTCTGTGATATTGGGGTTCATTTTTTGGCTTATTTTTCTCTACATTTCAAAACATTGTGACATTGATGTATTGCCTCAAAATGGTAAAAAAAAAAAAAGGAATATCAGATGTCATATTAAAGGCATCAGTTTGAAAATGTCACAGTACTCCTATATTTTTTAAAAACCAGCAAAAGCATAAACTACAAAAGAAGTGATTCAAAAATGCCTTTTAATAAAAGTTTAAAGTCTTCAAAATATATTTGCCCCTGGAGCAAACTTTTTTCATTTAATATTGTGTCTGTTAATTAGTGCTTCAAATTTGCAAATTCTTTATTGGTTTATATCAATGTAATACCCAAAGCTCATCTCATTGCCAGATTTGAATGAAATATGATCCTGTTTATTCTATTAAAATGAAGGCTTGAAATTGTTACCCAAACGCCACAGGAATTCTTGCCATTTTCTCATCAAATTCCTCATCAGATTTTTTGTTAAAGTCACATTGTTTTAGATTTTGTGCCTTGGCATTTAAATGAAATTCAATGTGCCCCACTGGAGGAAACATCTGTAGGGACATATTATGTACAATATCCATTCCAATCAAGCAGGAGTGTACTGAGTGCCTGAATGAGGAGCTTATTCTTGCTCCACACTCCTCTGATGTGGCTATTGAGAAGATCTATAAGGGAGAGAACATTTATAAAAATTAAACCAGCAGTAGAGCACAGCATTTTAAATGCTCAAATCAAATACTTTTTAAAGGCACAATATCAGTTTCAGTGAATGGATTCCTGCCTCTTTCTTTTTATATAACAGACTTTATATATATAAAACATCTGATTCAGACTTTGGACAGCTTAGAGTGTGTTTAGATTATGATGATGTTCAATGTCCATGTGTCCCAGTAAGCTTCTATTTACTTGATTTTAACAACCTAACGTATCCCTCAACAGAGCCAGAGGCAGCCTTAGTTCAATACACTCTATATAACCTTTTATATTTACAATCTGCCACAAAACACCTGCAACTAGTGCCGTGTCAAATGGTCAAGGGATGGGAACAGTTCCTGTGCTATCTATAGACACACATGTCAATGGAAATTTTCTAAAATAGTACTTTAATTTTTAGTTAGAAAAGGGAAGTGACCAAGATGTGATGGCTAGGACTCACATAAAATGGGAAAAAAATTATCAAATTGACCCCACTGGGCTTCAAGATATGTGAAGAAGAAATGAATTATGTGTGCAAAGCACTTATAGCATGGCACATGATAAATGCCCAGTAAATATTAACCAATATTAAGATCGGGCATGACTTTGCAGAGGAAGTAGGATTTGAGTTGGGGGGCATTGCATCAGCCTCAGAATAGGGCATTTGCATAGCAGAAATGGCTTACACAGCAGTGTAAATGTAGGGAAGCAGAAAGTGTACCAATGGAGGGAAACTAGACCAGTTTAGATGTTACTGAAAGCTTATGGTTAATGTCAGCTTGAAGTACACAGGGAGCCTATTAATGTACAAGCCACTGAGCAACATGCCAGACACAAAGAGCACCATGTAGTTTCAACCTAGACACCACTGCATTAGGTATGTTGCACATAAAAAGGCATATTTCATTTCCAGGTACTTCAGTGTGTAATTAAGTAGAGTAAACAACATGAACCGTTCAGCATTCTCCTGTCAAAATGCACTTAGATTCCTGTTGGAAGACAGAGCTGCTTCCAAAAGAAATAACTCTATCTTCCAGTACATACAAAAGTGAACTATTCTATCCTATTTTCATTGCTTTGGTCGCTGTTTACCTTTGCTATAGTTATAATGTGTATTATGACATGAACATGGAATTATGTCTTTACTGTGGCAGATTGTGTGATGTATTATAAAATGTAAATTATAATTCTCATTTATTTTCTGCCTTTTAAAATTTCTTTCAAATCCAAGGACTAGTTTGGTAGGGCTGAGTTTCTTCCACTTAAGAAAAAACAAAAAACAAAAAAACCAAACTATTGTGTGTTACATTTTAGAAATGCTGGATTATATAAATTATACAGACATTCTTACTTTAGGACCTTCTGGAATCTTTAATATGCTAATGAAAAATTACAGTCAATAAGAATAAGATGTAGCATGCATGATTTCTGACACTTGTTAGGCATGGTACATTTTTCTATGTAGCATGCTAGGACTTCTGCTTTTGGAATACATTTTGGGAGAGGATACCTAGTCTTATGACCTTAGAGTTAAAGGAATAGTTACCTAACAGTGATGGATAACTAGTACAGACTAGGGATGAAAGATAAATTTTAAAAAATACTTCCAATAAGTAGTGGTTTAATACTTTTTAGTTCACATAGCTTGATTCATTCAAGAAAATTAAAACTTTTCCATTGCACTTGTGAACTTCTTAAATGTAGGATACTAATTTATTCATCTTTGGAACCTCAGTGCTACACATTCATCTTTCCACTGGGAAAGCTAAGTTTATAAGATAAGATGACCAGAAGCCATTTTCTGAACTACATAGAGAAAGCTTATCTAAGAGGAAGAAGAGGAGAAAGAGGAGGTAGAGGAGAAGGTCTCTGTGACACTGTTCAAGCTCCTGGATTTAGCTGTAGCTGATGCCAATATAACCTATAGTTTTAAGTTATATAAACTTACTAAATTTCCTTTTACATGCAAGCTACTTTGAATTAAATTTTGTTTTTTTACTTATAACCAAAAGTGTTCTTACATATCAGAGCTGCAGATGACAGATTCTAAATTGTGGAATTGGTTAAGTAGGGGCGAGACACAGCAATGTGAGGATTCTTCCATCCATGACTAATGTGAATGTGGCAGACTGAGAGTTGACTATCTAATTCTATTCTTTTCTTCTTTATTGCTATCATAATCGAAATTATTTTTCCTGGTGGCAAAATACCCAGCTGAAAAACACATTTCCCAGACTTCTTTGTCGATTGAGGATGACAATGTGATGCGGTTTTGGACAATGAGATATAAACAGAAATCTTAGAGAAGGACTCTCAGGGAAGTTCCTTAGAAAACAGCCAGGCTCAGCTGGCACATTTCTTTCACCTTGCTCTTCTCCCTTCATCTTGTCTGTGTCCAAATCATAGTGTCTAAAACTATAAAGAGTGTGTCCACATCCCTAACATGTAGTGAAGATAGAAGAAAGCTATTGTACTGATGACATCAGGTTACTGCCACGCAACTTTATAATCTCTTATTGTATGAAAAAAAGAACAACTTTTATTTGGTTTACCCATCATAAATTCAATTTTCTGTTTTGTGTAGCTGAGCCTATTACCAAAAGGATATATCAAGGCAGTTGCTTAAACTGTTGTTAGTGTATCTTCAGAGTCCACCCAAAGCCTACCAAGCCTGGAGCATTAGAGAGAGAACATGCAGACAGTGTTGGAGTACTGGGGGGTGTTGAGGACTTTTGCAGTCCTTAGTAGGGCCTCTAAGAAAGTGATGATCTTCAGTCCAAGCTGGTTCTCATGTATGCCTTTACCAGAAAAAGTCCAATATCTATATGCCATGTAGCTGAAATCCCAGCATGCACAGCACCAGTCCAACACAAAAATTCATTGCATGAAAAATGAGCATCCAAGATGAACACTGAAAAGAAATTCTAGTGAATTCAGGAAATTTAATTGACTCAGCCTTGGACTTACAAATGGAGAGTTTTGATATGTTAGGTTGATTAAATAGCTCTATCACAATATTGCCCAATTATATGCTATGCTCATTATTGTCTGTTATTCCATACAATTTAAAAATTATTTCTATGGTTTTTGATTTTTATTGTAGAATGATCACACAGAACTTCTACACATAATGTGGTGGTAAAAAAGCACAGACTGAAGAGAAACTCCCTGGGTTTGCTATGTATCATCTATTTCACCTTGTGCAAATTATTAAACCTCCCTCCACTTTAGTTTTCTCATCTGTAAAAAGGGGACAATAATAGTATCTATTTTATAAAGCTGTCGGGAGGACTAAAAGCGTTAGCACATGTGAAGCACTTGGAACAGTGCCTGACTTTAATGAGCATTGTTCGCTATCATTATTTTAAAAGTTGACAAAGATTTTAGGCTTTTCTTTGAATTTAAATATAAAGTTGTATTTTACAAAGTTAAATGATTTCATATTTGGAGTATTTATTCAGGGCATTTCTGATATTTCTAATGTTTCTGAGTATCTGATGATGGGCTAGAAATTCATCCTGAGGCCTACATTTTAAGTGTGCCCTGCTTTGGGGATTTATCCTGTCATGTGCACTAGGTAAGTTTTTGGTTTCACAGAGTGGGGAACAGGGACAAGGTGTTTGTTTCTATCAACCGTTTTATTTCATGGCAGCTGAATCTCTTTCTTGGATGGAATAAACTGGAATTGGTGCCTACAGGAAACATCCTTATGTTTAAATGGACCCCAGGTTTACCTCTATACCTAATCATGCAGCCACCTGCAGGATGTGCATCAAAGGGACAGGCTGGCATTAGCTGTCATAGTAGCCCCTTTCCAGTTAAAGGCAGCCCCTACCTGAGAAGAGCTCTGCCTGGTGACTGAAAACCATCTGGATAAAACAAACTCCAGGACTGGAGTGGGGCAGAGAAAGGAAATCACCCTGTTCTTCTATGACCTTTTCTTTTGCTTACATTTATTTAAGTTTCTGCTCCCTGCTCCTTAAAGATATTCTAAAATTAAATTCAGTTTTTCTTCTGCTTTCCATAGTCTGAGTTTACAGGGGTCCAGAGGTTTTTTTTTTTTTTTTAATCTCTATAAGAGTTGTCTTCTTTTATCTAATAATAATAATTAATATACACCTTAAGATCAGACAATAACGTCCAATCCTGAAGCAGTGATATTAAGAGACTAATGAACCTAGATTTATTTTGGACCAGAGTGCTGATATTGTGCATAGTAATTTCCTTGCATATCCATTCAATTTACACAGTTCTACTTTTAGCCAGAACACCCAAATCCAAATAGATCTTAGATATTGGTTTCTAGAGTACCCCCTTAATTTTAACCCAAAATTAGTAGTCAGATGGTTTTTGAGAAGTTGGTTACATATACATATGTATGCATATACTTCAATGTGTGATTAAATGTGATTGAGAGTAGCTCTGTCTTTGATACCTGCAGTAGCATCCTGAATAGCAGCCTGGGTTCTCATGCATCAGTTAGGCTCCCAGAATTACGTCTCCAGGCAGAACAGCTCTCAGCTCCGGGCAGGACACTTTTAAAGTTGAGCCATATGAAAGGCCTGCCAAGGGCTTCACTCAGAGGTAACAGATATTTGGGAAAAATAATCTCGTTTGCATATCCTGGATGAATAAACAGGTATCGACATAGGTAAAACTATGCAGAGCAAAATTCAAGCAGATAAGATCTTTTTATAGTGGATGTGAGGTTTCATTAGTCCTTCTTGACTCATATGGGGTCATGGCTTCAATTATGTGTCTCTGATTTCTTTTGGATAAAGACTCTGTGACTGATGTGGGTTTCAAAACATTTCCAACTTTGAAGATTAGTGGCTTGCAAACATGAGACATTTTATTTTTTCAAGGAAGCACAGGTACTAGTATCTTCTTAGGAATAGTTTCTCTAGATCAAAAATATTTCCTACACTATTGTTTCATATTCTAAAAAGTAATCATTTAAACAGCATCAGCCATTGAACATGGATCAATGATAAACATAACTATAACATTTGGGTAGGCTTAAATCCATTTATATGAAAATCAAGTTATGGCTGGGCTGGATTTTTCCCTTTTTTAAAAAAAGTCTTTATTAATTTTTTTTTTACTGGAAATGGTTGATAACGTTGCATCAGAAGACATTAATACAAAGAATTAATTAGCAAAATCTAATATCCAATCAATGTAGTCTGGAAAAAGATTTCATGGATGGGTGATTGTGACATTGAATGGAGGTAGGAAGGTAAAGGAACAAATAATGTTTCTGAGTCAGATGCTTTTCTCCTTTTATTCATACACTCATTGAAAGAGCAATAGAGGGAGAGCCATGAACTAGGAAGACTTAGGTCCTCATGAGAAACAAATCGCAGGCTTTAGGGAGCATCATAAAATAGCCATTTAGAACACTGACCTCGTGTATTTAAAGATTATGAGATTTTACAGTAGTTGGGTTATAAAATATCAATTTAGAGCAACAGCAAATTTCCTGATATTCATTTCAGTTTATAGGCAATTCCTGTTCTGACATAAATGTATAGGCCTGGGTGACCAAGTTCTCTGGGCCAATGCTGCATTTTCCTTCGAGGTGGGGGCGTGGGAAGGTCTCAGTGGCTTTTACCCAGAAAATCAGTGGGCTAAAAGTCTCCTCCTTCATCACACCATTTGTAATGCAGGAGGCTTTAAAACAGTTCCATAATTTACTGAAGCTCTCACAGTCATTTCCTTTTCAGCAGGGGAATGGAGAATATCAGGGATGTTGGATTTACGTGATTCCACTTTGAGGGGTTTATATAGCCTCTGAATCCTGTACATCACTAATTGCGACAACTAAAAATAAAGTATGACTAAAAGAATACTGCCATTATAAACCACTTGCTGTGTTAATATTCTGATGAAGAGTCTTTTTGGTTCATACTTCATCGCAAAATTAGGATTTTTTTTCCTGCTATAAAGATGTACGTTTATCGAATGTATTTAAATTACTAGCTAATTTTTTCAGGGGGAAAAACCCTGAGGCAAGTGTAAAACTAGTGACTACAGAAAGCTGGAGAATCAGATGTCTGCTGGGCAAATTGACAGAACTCATTAATCTTCGATGCAGTGTGCTATAGAGTCTGTCCTTTCATGCACCTGCGCAAGCCTAAAGTCATTACACGATGGCACTATTAATACTGAAGAGCTGGAGTGGGGAGAGGGTTATCTTCTCGTCTTAGTAATTGATTGCCAGCTGATTAGTGGACAACATTTTTCTTGCAGCATAATTGCCTTTGTGCTATCGTAGCCTCTCTGACCTGGGTTGAGGCCATCTCACTGATTTTGAGGCCCTGACAATAGCACTGTAGCCCTGAAAGTAATGAACTGAAACTCAATCACTGCAAATTCCCCAAACAGTAGATGCCTAGTTAAATGCATTTCAATGATATTCTGAATAACAGCAATCATACTATAGGTCACATTTCTTTTCCTTCTAAGAAAACTAAACCATAGCATTCCATTTGGAAAAGTGTGTATTTGAAAAGGAATAAATGAAGTCATGATACATGCATTTTTATTTTTCACAGCTGTGATGGACCTATCAGAAGCTAGTACTGTGGGATTTCTAAGGACCTTCTGGATAAATGCTTGTAATAAATAGACTCTTTTTAATTCTGAGGCCAACATTTTGAAGCCCACACAGAGAATTAGGAGATTTTAATATCATCATATTGCATGATAGCTACAAATACCAAATAATGCCCCCTTTTTTTTTACCATAAAAATATTTGACTATGTCTTTTTTTGCCTTGTGTAAGATGCTGGTATAAGAGAGGGGAAATGGGGAAGTATATATTTTAAATCCTCTAGCTTAATCATTTAGTGAATGGGAAGTGAATGAATAGTGTAGGCTTTCTCTCTAAATGTCAGTAATACCGAGGGCTTCTCCATAGGTAGCTTTCACATTTATGCAGATGGGAATAAAGATGTAACAATCTACTGCCTAACTTGAAGAGTACTAAGCAGCACATCTCTAAACTTTTAAAGGAGAGGATGCTACCACGTGAAAGAGTTAGGTAGTCATTAAAATCAGATCTATATTCTTAGAGTAGAAGGTCAAGATTTTCCTTATGTAAAATCTGAGGTACAGTTAAGACTATTGTAATGCTAGTAGACTCCATTTTTAGCCAAATATTCTAATTCTTTCAGGAACATAGCAATAGTTGCTCATAATTTCTTTTCTTTTTCTTTTTTCTTTTCTTTTTTTTTTTGAGATGGACTCTTGCTTTGTTGCCTAGGCTGGGGTGCAGTGGCGCAATCTCAGCTCACTGCAGCCTCTGCCTCCCAGGTTTAAAAGATTCTCCTGCTTCAGCCTCCCCAGTAGCTAGGATTACAGGCATGTGCCATCATGACTGGCTAATTTTTGTATTTTTAGTAGAGATGGGGATTCATCATGTTGGCCAGGCTGGTCTTGAACTCCTGACTTCAAGTGAATCCACCTGCCTGGGCCTCCCAAAGTGCTGGGATTACAGGCATGAGTCACCACACCCAGCCAGTTGCTCATATTTCTAGTTGAGATCACTGACCCAGAAAAGCAGCATTATTAAATCAGCTAGTAACTTAACAGAATTACCAAATGTGTTTTTCAAGGCTCAAAAAGGTATATTTTCATAAACCCTTGACCAAGACAGCTGTGTACTAGCACACACTATCCTAAACCAGCAGGAATGGTATTGACAACAAAAAACATCTTATCCTCTGTCATTGTCATTTGTGTAGGCCTACATGTTTACGGTGATCTTGACTGAGAAGTTTTGAGAATATTATTAATCACAACATAACAGTAATAGCAATGTTGAAAATTCCAGTAAGGGAGGTATAGGTTGTGATGCAAACAGAGTTGAGATAATTAAAAAGTGGAAAGGGGTGAGGCATTAATAAGAATTATAATGCATTGTGAATTAATCATTTGACAGTGAGAAAATTCTGAAATACAGAGTGAATCAGTCATAATGCAAAAACGTACAGCACATATATATTCAACTATAATTAACAAGAGATGAAAAAATGTGATTGATGGAAAATCTTTTGAGTGTGTGACTAAAGGATCAAAGTAAATCCTGAGTGCACATTATCTTAATGTAAATTCAATGGAAGGTTAAGAATTCGAGAACCTAAAAGCTGAGCATAGTGGAACACTGATGAAACTTTCATCAAGCCCCAGATGGAACTTACTCCAATCTGCACAACATCGAAGTGAGTGGTCTGCATGCCGAAGGTGGAAATGTTACTGCCCAGAAGTTCCCTATTACCCTTGCTGTGATTATCACGAAAAGGGTTATTTGCTTCAGTGGATCTTCAACATAGATTAAATTGATCTATTTTAGAATAAGATGCCTGAAAATGTGACATAAACAAGGTTTAAAGCTGTGATGGGCCAACTCACACTCCTGTTTGATGGAAATGATCTGAAACTACAGCTGAAACCTCTCATGCTTTTTGTACAGAAAGTCCAAGACCCCTTCAGAATATTACTGAAGATGTATCTGCTGTTTAAAAAGCTAAATCAAGGAGAGAGATCCAAGATGGCCGATTAACAACAGCTCAGGATTGTAGCTCCCAGTGAAAGCGCAGAGAGCGAGTGGACGCCGCACTTTCAGACGAATTTTTGTTGCCCACAGACTAGGAGATTCCCAGCGGAGGAGCCACA
>CAUYLG010014421.1:0-23078 GCA_963573385.1 Cacajao melanocephalus
AGTTTAAAATGAGGAAACTGAGGCCAGCACGAGACAAATTAAATTCCAGTTTATTCAGCTCCCGGGCGAGGTTCTGTGGTCCTGGGGGAGGGAGAGAGAGAGAGGGGCCAGAGAAGTTGCGCCCGGCTGTTCTGGGCGTGGGGTTTTATAGGGGGTGAGGGCAATAGATTAGTCAGTGGGGAAACAAAGCATGGGCAACTGCATTGGTCATATAGAGACTGGACCTGGACTTGGCGAGCTGCCATTGGTCAGGCTCTCGGAGGGATTTTTGAATTTTGGGCTGAGAGCATGATTTAGTGCTGAGGGTGGGGCTAGGGGTGGAATGCAGGAGTGGGTATGGGGAGCCCGCATGGAGAAGGCAGGCGCTGAGTGGGACGTCCGGCCTCCTGATAACGGTGTTATCAGGTGCGGAGGGGGTGGGTATTGTCCATCCGGCTCCCAGCGAGGCTATCAGCCTTACACCAGCTACCTGGGAGGTTGAGGTGGGAGAATCACTTGAGTCCAGGAGTTTGAGGTTGTAGTGAGCCATGATCATGTCACTACACTCCAGTGTCAGTGACAGAGACCCTGTGTCTATTTTTAAAAAGTTGGGGGGTGGGGGAGAAAAGAAAAGAAAGAACAGAGAGAGAAAAAAAAAAAAGAAAAGAGAAGAGGAGTATAGATTGCTCCACCCCATGGAGGCAAGCATCTCACTTCTGCTGGTGGGGTTCTCGGCTCTTCCTGGAGTCAGGGTAGCATCACGGTTGAGATCACATGGGCCCCTTGGCTCAAGTCCCATTTTGAACACTTGTTAGCTGTGTGATCTTTGATAAACCATTGTTTCTCTCTGCCTCAACATTCTTGTTCCTAAAAATGGGGATAATTATATATACCTTGCTATTCTGGGAATTCTGAGAATTACATGAGTTAATGTAGCAGTTCTGAGCCTTCTTGGTCTCAGGACTCCTATATACTCTCAATAACTACTGAGGACCCCAGGGAGTTTTTATTTATGTGAATTATAGCTACTAATGTTTATTGTATTAGAAATCAACTAACTCATTAAAAAACTGATGGCATGTTAACCTAAGTAATATTGTTTACAAAAAATATTTTTTTCTAAAACTAAAAAACACTTAGAAGAGTGACATTGCTTTACATTGGTGTAGTTTAGTGTCTGGCTTACTAGAGAACAGCTGGATTCTTATATCTGCTCTGTCATTCAGTGTGTTACGGTATCACGTCATGTAGGCTCTTGGAAACTCTGCTGTATATTTGTGAGAGCATTAGAGTGAAATGTTAGAATTATTATAAAAATAGCTTTCTCCTCACAGATACACTAAAAAGGTCTCAGGGATCCTGCTAGGGTTCCTTGGGACACACTTTGAGAAACACTGGGTTAATAAGTCATCACAAGTGTTTAGTATAACACCTTACATGCAGTAATCACTGAATAAAAAAATGATTATAAACAGCACTGTATACTAGAAGATATAGCATCAGAGGTGGTTTTCTATACATATACGGGCCAAGCTCTAGAAGGGCCCCTGTGCAACACACACACAACAGGTGCTTCCGCTGCTGCCACCAAGCAGTTCCATGCCATCCCATCTGGCTAGGGGGAGCCCTGAAAGCATCTGGATGTGTTTGGGGCTGCTGTGCTGGGATGTGTGCAATACTGAAATGGGAATGACAGTGAGTGGGCGTCACATCCCATAGTAGCCTTTCCTCCTAGGAGGCAAAGCACTCACTTCCCCATCACCTTGCAGTTATCCTCATGGGGGAAGGGGCCAGTCCAGTCCCTCTGGAAGGCAGTGCCAGGGCCAGGATGTGAACCTGTCTTTCTGACCTACAGCAGAGTCAGCCTAAAGAGGGCAGGTAGAGGCTTGTCAGGGGGCACAGTGGAGTGCTTCAGGACTCACAGTTGCTGGCGCTGAATGCTGGAAACAGCTTGTCAGTTAAACCCAGGAGATGCTAACATGTGGGTCAGAGTCCATGACTTTGTCCTCCCATCAGGAGACTTGCAGACCATGTGAAAGTCAGCTGGCACTCCCAGCCACCTTTCCCTTGACCTTTTTGTTGAGCCCTGAAACCATAATGCAAGCAGTGGGCTGAAAGCTGTGACAAGCTGCTGTGTTGGCATGTAATTTGGAAAGCCTATTCACTTAGCCATCTATGAAACACCAGGTGTGTTTTGAGTCCCCAGTCTGTTTTCTCACTCATCTCCCACCAAGGGAAAAGCAAAATAGACCAATCAGAAGGCAGGCTCAGTCTTGCAGTCACGATGGTATCTCCATGGTGTGTCTGCATCTGCAGTGGTGTGTGCAGCCATAGGTTGACAGTGAAAGGCAGGGAGCCAGGACCAGGAATCTGACCTGCACCAAGAGCTCTGGGCAGAACAGACCAGCATCTGTTTGATGCTGAGGCTGGTGGTGCAGGACGCCAGGAGGCAGCCAGGAGCCAGAGTGATGCCTTGCAGGACTGGGGTGGGGTGGGGTCTGTCTAAAATGTGGGATGAATGCTAAGAGTCAGAAAGTTAGTGACTGCAGGCAGAAGCGCAGAAACACACAGTAGATGTGAAAAGTGCTCCTTGCCCCTCCTTTTTTAGTGTTCTCTGAATACCCACAGAGGGCAGAAGCTACTATTTAGTAAACAAATAACGGTCAAGGGCTGGGCATTGTTGTAGGTGCAGCGTGAGTTACATCAGTGAATAAAACAGACAACAATCCCTACCCGCAAGGAGGTTGCACTTTTGTGAGAAGAAGAATGTAAAGGAAAGGAGAACATAAAGGAAAAAATCTAGATAAGATACATAATATTAGACACAGTGGGGAGGATGAATGCAGTGCTGGAGATCGGGTGCTTCAGGGTGGGGTTATGGCTTTTAATAGAGGGGTCAGGGAAGATGTTATTGAGAAGACAATGTTTGAGCAGACCTGTGAGAGATGACGAGGTAAGTGCTGTGGATCTGGGGAGAGGGCATTCAAGGGAGCAGGAGGGGCAAGTGCAAAAGCCCTCAGGTGGGAGTGTGCCCAGCATGTCTAGAAGCAGGAGGGCCAGGTGCAAAGGCCCTCAGGTGGAAGCAGGGAAGAGGTAGGCACGGCTGGAACACAGCGAGTGCTCAGAGGTGAGGTCAGTGAGGAACAGAGGGCACTTAGGGTCTTGTAAGTCATTGTGATGACTGTGGCACTCACTTGGGATGAAGTGTGAAGCTAGTGGAGGTTTTTGAGCAAAGGAGTGACTGATTTAACTGTTTTGAAAAAGAATCAATGCCAGGAGCTTCCTGGGGCTGGTAGAAGTGTGACCGTAAGTCAGGAGGCTGGATCAGTAATCTAAGAGGCAGATGTTAGCAGCTTGGACTAGAGTGATGAAGGTGGAGATAGAGAGAAGTTGCTAGATCCTTGTTACATTTTAGAAGTATACCAGAAATGATCTGCTGACAGATCGGACATGGGATATGAGAGAAGGAAGAGGGAAGATGGATTCTGTATCTCTTGGCTTGAGTAAGTGTAAGGCTGGAGAGTCGCCATGATCTGAGATGGGCAGGAGCTGATTGGGGTGGGAGAGGCTCAAGAGTTGGGGTTTGGACACGCCAAGTTTGAGATGTCCAAGTAGAGGCTGACTGTAGAGGTCTAGGCTGGAGCAGGCAGAAAGACCCCGGATGTGCAAAGGAAAGAGGGAAACAGCAGCAGCAGCTCTAGTTCAGCCAAGTACTGCCTTGGGGATCAAATGCATCAAGGAAAGGAGATCTCAGAGCCAGCCTCCAACCCTGAACTTATTCCCAAAGAGCAGCAGAGTAGCCTGGGGTGTCCACTCCTCCATAGCCCCTCTTGCACTCATGGGTGGCAGGAGGCAGGGCTCGAAGCATACCTCAGATAGGAATGACTCCAGGGTGTAGGTGTGGGGCGAGTGCCCCGCTGGAACTAGAATGGACACTCCTGTATCATGATGCCTCCTAAGCCTGGGGATGCCTCTGCAAGGGCTCTGGGGGTGGGAGGGCTTTCAAAGAGAAGCAGGCTCTGCCTTTCTCAGATCAGCCCTCTGGCTCTGTTGTTCCCTTCGGCCTGTCTTCAGATAACCACAGTGATCCATGGAGATGAAATTGGCAGCTCAGAAGCCCTTGATTAGAACTGCCCAATGTCTAAATTGACAAGAACCGCAGAGAGCATTCCGTCCAACTCTCTCCTATTAGAGATGGGGGAACTGAGGTGCAGGGTGATGATGGGGCTTGTGGAAGTTAGAAGCTTCATGACCTAGGGCAAATCACTTAACCCTTGCCATCATGCCAGGTTGAGAGCATTTTCCTAAATGCTCTGGCTCAGAGATGGCTGTGCGCTCATAGTTTCTCCTGTTTCTCCTTAATCCTCTTCCACATGAGCTTTTTACTGCCAGATCAAGGTTTGGAGGGTGATTGGCAGCCTGGAGGTCAGCCAGCCCTTTTGGTGATCGAGTCAGATCTCCCCATTCGCTGTTAACTCATGAACTCCCTTGACAGCCAGTACTTCCTCAAGAGGTATCTTGCTTAAAATGGATGGTCCCCCTTTGCCTTTGCTATTCACCATGTCTTTGGTGGAGCAGAGAGAGGTAGCTCCATCCCAAGTTCTTCTCCATTTGCCAGAGTCCACCTCCACCCCATCCCAAAGCTGTTTTCTATAGCTTGCCCTACGCGTTGGCTCCTTTCACTGTCTGCAGACCCTTCTGTCCTTCCCATTGTCTGAGCTGCCTTTTTCTTGACTCCTTCTTAAGCCTCTGGATTTCTCCTTAAATATCAGCTCTAGGACGCCTGCCTGATGAGCTGAGGTCATTCCTACCCTCAAGTGACCTGGTGAATTAAGCAACAATACCAGGGATTCCAGGACAGTGAGTTTGAAGATCAGCATCTTTGCTGGCCTCAGGGAGGCCCTTGGCCTGCTGGGGTTGCGTAGAGGGATCCTGACCTTCTGCACAGGCTTTGGGAGGGAACGGTTAGTTACTGAAAATGTCTGGCTCTCTAGGTGAAGCACTCCCGACCCTCTGCCCCTCTCCCCCTTAACTGTAGTTGTGAATTACAGAGCTGGAAACAGCACACGGCACTTTTGTTCCACTCCTATTTCAGGCACAAAACTTAGGCCTGGGTCTCTAAACCCAGAGGTGCTTGATGCTTCATCCCAAGGCTGAAGGGGCAGATGCCCCTTCTATCTGGCATTGGGTCTTCCTCTACTGCCACCTTACTGGGGGGCTGGAATGTTGGCAAGGATCGGGGACTCCTGTACCCTATGTCATTCTCTTCCTACACCCCTGTCCCTTCATTACAGATAATCCAATCTCTTTATTTCATGGTCACTGAATAGCATGCCCCCAGGGGACCATCTTCCCTGCAAATGCAGGGTGACGCTGTACAGGGGCTTTTCTACCATCATCTCTTCTCTGCTGGAGATCCAGAGCATAAACCCACGGTGCAGCAGAATGTGCCTAGCAGCGAGGAGGAAGACACTGGGACACCAGTGTGCTCTGCCCCTTTCTCTGTCAGCCGGAGTGCTCTCACTCCCTTTGGGCCTCAGTCCCCCACAGAAAGGGAGAGCTGGGTGGCCCGGCAATCTCTGAAGCCCCTTGTGGCTCAGACCCCTTGCAGCTCTCTGTAGCCTCCCGGTTCCCCGTGTATTTTCAAAAGGATCCTGTGTTATTTATCTCAGCATCTCTGCCCCGCTTCACTGCACACTGCTATCCATGCAGTAATGACATCCAAACACCCACACTGTATCTCAACAATCTGATGAGATAAATGCCTCATTCCTGGGCTCTGTGGACACAGAGTAGCAATTCTCCTATTCTGCTATCAAAGAGCTCAGAAACGCAGGCTACCAAGGCAGGATGAGCAGCCATGTGGAGCGCTGTGTGCACGTCACTGGGCAAAAACACATTCTCCCTGCCCCAAAGCCCCTGTTTTTCCCAAAGCTGCCTCACTTTTTGCCTTCCTCCACCTCTAAAACAATGCCTCCAAGCCTGGTGGTGTTTGAGAATGTTCTGGGCGGGCAGTGTTGGGGGCATATGGCCTTGTTATTTTGCATGGAGCTCCTAGTGGGATGCACCAGCCACTGGCCAGGTCCTGGAAATAATTAAGCTGAGCATATTGATACAGGGCCTTGGGCATGCTCCAGCCTCCAACACCTGCTCTCATGCTCCTTCCAGTGACCCTCTTGTGCTCTGGGCACACCTGTTAGATGGAGTGTGGGACTTTCAAGGTTGTCACTGCCAGGGCTGGCATGATGTGCTTGCACCCCTGCTCCCTTTATGGACCTGGGAGCTGGGAAGGTGCATTGGGTTCCAAGAGAAGCCGGAACTGATTTGGTAGTAGTGAAAATAGACCTGGCTCTGGTTTGCTAAGTGAGTGACCTTAGGCTTCGTTTCCCTAGAAGCAGAAATAGGATAACAACAAGTCCTCCCGCTTAAAGGCATGTTATAAGGATCAAGTGAGACAATGCAAAACTCTTAGGAAAGCTGCAGGGAAGCCTACCTGTTAAACACAGAGGCAGTGGGACACAGAGGGAGGAGTAAGGGCTCTGGAGCTGGGCAGGCCTCGGTGTGAGTCCCAGTGTTTCTCTTCAGGCCGTGCTGCCTGGGGAAGTGTACTTACCTGTCCTGAGCTTTTCTTTGCTCTTCTGTAAACCGAGGGATAATGAAGCTACACTGACTGGTTACTCATAATGATAACACGAGCATCTATTATTTATTAAATGTTTATTTTGAGCCAGGACCTTCGTTCCTTTTCTTTTGGAAACCTCCATAGAATGTAGCTGGATTTGCAGTCACACATGACTTCGCGTGGACTTTGGCTAGTTTGTGTAGTGTCTCTGTGAGAGCAGTTTCTGCGGGTATTGCCCAGTGCTGTATTTCCAAAGCCCAGCACGTGCCTGTCCCATGGTGGGTGCCTAAGAAATGTTCATGCAGTCAAGGGAGTGCAGCTGCCTGGCAAGGACCTTACTCTGGGATGGGAGAACTGGGAAATTCATTTACCCTTCTTATTATTCAGTTCCTTCACCTCAACTCTCTCAGGCTGGAGCTGAGCTTTGGGTTTATAATATATGATTATCATGCCCATTTAAAAATGAGTAAAACGAGGTCAGGAGAGGTTAAGTGCTGTGCCCTAGATCACTCAACTAGGAACTAGGGAAAGAAGCCTTCTTGTATAGTACTTGTTAGAACCTCCTTGGAAGCTTGGGAAAAGGGTGTGGGCAGGACTGGGCAGGGAGGAAACAGATGGGCACCTGCTGGATTTGCCATCTGCCCCCATGAAGATACATGGAACCCCATCTCTCATAACAGCCCCAGCAATGCCCATTTTACAGATGAGAAACTGAGGCTGAGAGGGAGAAAGAACCCAAAGCTCAGCTCCAGCCAGAGAGAGTTCAGGTGAAGCAACTGAATAATAAGAAGGGCAAATGAATTTCCCGAGTTCTTCTGTCATCCCAGAGTAGGATCCTCAGCCTTGCCAGGCAGCCGCACTCAGCCTCCCGCCCTCTCCGAGCAGGGGGGTTGGAATGTGTCTGCAGAGGGTAGTGAGGAAGGAGTCTGCCGGAATTCCTTCCGTGTGGCACATCTGGGAGGGGTATTTTCCCTGGTGATACTTGGGAAATCTCGCTGGCCAGCAGGCCTCACCAGTGCTTTTTTCCACTGCTCTTTTGGTCTCAGAGCACTCGCCAAACATCTGACACTGTTCAGGATCGATTGCATGTAAAATGAAGAATGGGTATTTAAAAAACAGGTTTTTGTGTGTTTTTTCCCCAGTTGTCATCTAAGATGCAGGTTTTCGGGTTCTTTGATTCTCTCGCAGAATAACAACCATATGGGGCCTCCAGTTACACTGAGAAGCCTGTGCCTTGTGCCAGGGACCAGTTTGTTTCCATTGTCAGCAAACCTTGACTGGCTCCGAACATTTTCTATCAGGTGGTTTCTGAAAGAGGGAGAGACTGAGGGGAATGTGACGATGTGGTCCCTCTGAAGAGGGTTTAGCTTTCAAGGGTATGGCAGGGGTGGGGCCTACAGCCAGAGGGGTGTGACTTTGAGAAGCCAAGTCACCGGCAGGATCCAGTGAGATCTAGGCTTGGAGGCTGGATCAAAGAAGACTTTGAACCACTCGGGACTCTGGCATGTTTGTTGATCGACTTATCCAAGGCCTGGGCCAGCTGCTTTTGTTCCAGAAGATTTCACGGATTCACTCCCCCGGCTTTGGAAAAGTGTTTCTTTTTAAGAAAGGGAAGTTTTGAAAAGCAAACGCTCCTGGGCAGGCTGGGGGCATGGGGAGTGTTGGCTAGAGTGGGAGGTCACATACTCGCCCCATGGTGGGATGGCCAGGGGCTCCCAACCAGAGAACAGTTAGAGCTGTGGTGTCCACACTCCTGCGGGGAGGGTTCCTCTGAGAGCCCCTAATGGACAGAGGAGCTTGGACGCCTGCACCTGGGAGCATCATGGGCATTTAGACCAAACCATGAGAAGGACTCCCCAGTGCTGAAGGTTGCTAGGCACTGGGGGAGGTTCCCAGGGAGACTGGCTAGAAACACCATCTGCCAAAGATGATTTAGTTCTGGAAGAGGCAATGGATAGAACGAGATGGTCCTTTCTGTCCCAGTTAATCTTGGTGCTGTTCATTTGGGGCTAAGCATTCCCTCCCTGAAGTGGAAGAGAAGACAGACTCGGCCTTGGGCAGACTCTGAGTGTCTTGTAAAAGGGAGGGTCCTACCTCCTTGGCTTTGTCCCCACTCCCTGCCCAGGGTTGGATGTCTTGGGAGCTTCCTGGCTCTCTGCCCACTGTCCTGACCTGGCAGCAGGTACCAGCAAGCCTGTGTGTCGTGCGGGGTACAGGGAGTAACGGGCATGTGATTAAATACTCATGCTTTGTCAAAACACTGCCAGTTATCAAATGCCTCCGCCTCTACTCAGGGAAGGGTGAGCAATGAGGAAAATGACTTCAATATGCAAAAGACATTCCAAGGAGTCCGGGAGAGAATGCTAATTCTGGAGCCAGGAGGGAGTAATGGGGATTAGTTCTTGATTTATAGACTGGCTGGAAGAAATCAGCTAGGCTAAACCTGCCTAAATTCTGCTATCTGCCTATGTGCTTCAGGAGATGGGTTAAGGAGGTTTGAAAGACTGTCTCTTCTCCAGTGATGGGAGTGATGGAGAAGTTTCTGATGAAGGAAGGTTTAGGGTGGAGGAATTCTGAGCCCCTGGGTTCTGGATTCAAAATCACACACAGCCCTCTAGAGAACACAGATGTACAGTCTTTGTGGAGAATTTGAAACATGAGAATGGTGATTGTCTAGGACAGGTTTGGGTACAGCCACTCATGGAAGCCAGGAATCAGCTTCTAACCAAAGAAGCTCTCTGTTTCCTGTGTAAACTATCCTTGACTATGGACAAAGAATGGGTACCCAGTGATCAGTTGGCATCGCAACAGGAAACAGAATTCTATACATATGGTTCAACAGAACAGAGTTTTTTGAGGGGCATATTTATGGAGGGGTAAGGAGACGAGTAAGGGATATTGAGGCACCCAGGGCTAAACATAGAGGGAAGCTGTTACCACCCTAAGGCCTGAGAGGCAAGGGGAGAAAATAGTTTTGGGGCCTGGTGGGTGCTGGAGCTGGAGCTGGGAGGAGGACCATGAGGGAGAAACCGTAGTCATGGAAGGACGTTGCCACTTCTAGGACCAAGACACCAAGGTAGGGGGACATGGAAAGAGAACACCCTGCCTTCTCTGTCCTCCCATCTCTGCTTTCCTATTGACGCTGCTCATTGGCCAAACCAACCTGAAGCTGGAGGGCCAGGGAGCACCTCTAGCAGTGCCCAGGCACCAGGCTTCCAGGGCACAGGGCAAGGAACTGAGGGTGGAAGGGGTCTAGAGGAGCCAGCAGGGAGTCAGAGCTCATTTGTAATATTTGCCTTATTTAGCCAACTCCAGAAGTCTTGTCCTAAGAAGATGAGCTTCGGAAGTGGTTACCCACCTCAAGTTATTCCATCTTCAAGACTAGTGTGTTTATCTAGCAAACTACCTTGAGCCAGCGGTAATGAAATTCTGAAATGTCACCCATACACCTTCCTTCTCTGTGAAATGTCAGCTTTTTGAGGGCAGGGCCTGATTCTTTTATGAGCAGCTGTCTTGAATCACTTCAACCCCTCCACACCTGGAGTGCCTTACACTTTCCAAAATGCCGTACTCAGTGACCCCTCATATCAATGCTTTGAGGCTACTGAATTGATCAAGGTGACCATCTTCCTGAGTGGCCTGAATTCTGTAAGAGAAAATGAGTAGTCTCCTTGAGTGAGGGCCAGGCAGCACTACAGATGTGGTGATGGAGCCCTCTATGCTGAGAGCCCATGGCCACACCACCCAGCCAGGCAGGAACCCAGAAGGCCAGGATGGAGGCAGCAGGAGCGGAAAGTCATCGGACTCCCTTTCTGTTTTAAAGTTGGCCATGTGATATCTCAAGTAGGGCTCCTGGTCCTTAAATGTCACCTCCATCCTGATGCTACAATGTCTGTATTGCCACTATTCCAATTCTTCTTTTGGGTGAAGTCATATTCCATCTAAGGGGAGAGCACATGAAGTCATTATCAAGTCCTGGCACAGAGGGCCATTATCCTCCCTAGCCAGGCTGGAGGGGCTGGGTGGTGGTGGGGGGTGTGGGTGAAGTGAGCGTGAAAGGGGAGATGAAGGGTGTCTAGACACTCTCTTTGTCAAGGGCTGGTGGCCTGTGACTCGCTCTCTAGGACAATGCGGATCTGTTTGGTGGATCTGTTTGGGGTAATGGCAGACACTGTTCTTTCTCACGCAGCTGTCTCTTCCTCTCCTGAGTCCCACGAGGTCCTGGGGCCGATGGGCTCTGTCACCTCCACCCTGTATTGGGTAGCCACCTGCCACTGCTCAGGCCAGTTTGGAAGGGTCTGGGAGGGGTGGGTGTGGGATCCAGTTTATGGCTTCCAGTGCCCATTTGGGTGAAATGCAGATGTTCTTCCACTCTTGTGTTTCTATTTGCCAGTTTCATTCTAAATACAAAACGTATCTGTAGGTTTAAGTCCAAGGTATAGCCCTAGAGCGGGTATTTTCCCTTTTGACACAAAACAGAAAGTGGAGGCTGCCCTGAGCCTTGGGAAAAGTACTCAGAGAGAATTTCCCCCATGAGGCAGTGTAGCTTAAGGAGTTAGGTATTCTGAGTACCTCCAAAGCCTGCTTGTTCTTTCCATTCCAGCTCAGGCTGCCTGAGCTCAAGTCCTGGCGTTGCCACTTACTAGCTGGGTATAAGTTGTTCAACATTTTAGTTGCTTGATACCCTGATCTATAAAATAGGGATGAAAATAGTATCTATGGTAGGGAATTGGTATGAAGATTAAATAATTTAAATTGTGTCAAGGCCAGTCATGGTGGCTCACCAGCACTTAGGGAGGCTGAGACAGGATGATTGCTTGAGCCCAGGAGTTTGACACCAGCCTTGGAAACATAGTGTGAAACCCCATCTCTACAAAAAAAGAAAATTAGCAGAGCATGGTGGTGCATGCCTGTAGTCCCAGCCTCTTGGGAGGCTAAGGCAGGAGGATTGCCTGGGCCCAGGAGTTTGAGGCTGCAGTGAGCTGTGATCACGCCACTGCACTCCAGCCTGGGTGAGAGAATGAGACTCTGTCTCTAAAAAACATTTTTTTTAAAGTGTGTCAAGTGCAGAGAATAGTGCTTAATGCATGCCATGTGCCATGCAAATGTTTGCTCTTACTTATTTAAAGAAGCATACTCTTCTGGGCAGAGCATCCTCCCAGGACTCTGGAGAGCTGGAACATCCATGAGACCGCCAAAGGGACCAGTATCCCCCAGTATCCCCCAAGTATCTCTTCTATCAAGCTATTGCCTTGCTCACAAACCCTCAATGAGTTGCTTGCCTGGAGATGCAGGCCAAATCAATCCTGTCTACAATCTGCTGTCTGACCGTGCGCATTCCTGGCCACAAACCCTCTGCTTCACCAGGGAAATCCGTTTATGGGCCCCATTCTCCTGCTTGTTTTCACCTCTGCCTTGCCCTGCCTAAAATGCTCTTCTTCCTCACCTCTCCCTCCAAAGCCTATCCATTCTTCAATTCCAGCTCCAGTTCTGCCCTGAAGGCTTGCCCGTGCCTGTGGATCACTGTCCTCTGCCTCCTGCCTCCTCCTGCTTCCCCGGCTGGTACCTGCCTCGTATCATCAGTCATCTCCTCCCAAGGAGGATTCTTTCTCTATGATAACGGCTTGAGCGGGAAGCCAGAAAGCAGATATTCCAAAACTGAAAACCTGTGGATTTGCCTGTATATTTGCTATATTTCTTAAGAACACAGGAAAGGCTGAACTTCCTAGAAGTTATTCCTAGGGCTGGCATCACGGGGGTTTGACGCTTGGCTGTGTAGGGAACAGTCACTCCCAGACAGTTGATTTGCTTTCTTGTTCCTCTCACCCCATCAGTATTACAACATGGAGCTTCCTCTGCATTTCAGATGCTGTGAAATGACAGCGAAAGGTCTGTGGCCACTACCTGTGACTTGATCTTTCCCTGAAACAGGGACACTTTATGACTAGTGCTACATTACACTTATCTGTTCTGTGGGACACATGTTCCTAGGCCCAGGAGCAGAATAAAGTAAGTCCACATCTAGAAGAAATCGGTTTACAGGTAAACAAGCCTCTGACGTTGGCCCTTAAAAAGAAACTGCTTGTATTACATATTACAGTTTAATTTTGTCCCTGTTAGAACGTCCCAGTGATATCTTTGCTTCTTGACTGTAGTCTAGTTTTTAAAGGTTATTTGCCCAGGTGACTTTTTGTATCCTTTGCAATCTAAATACAGTTGTCCCTTGGTATCCACAGGCAATTGGTTCCAGGACTCCCCAACCCCCTGGACACCAAAATCTTTGGGTGCTCAAATCCCTTACATAAAATGCACAGTGTTTGCCTATAACCTATGCATATCCTCTTGTGTACTTTAA
The DNA here is from genome assembly GCA_963573385.1 of Cacajao melanocephalus. Classification (NCBI taxonomy): domain Eukaryota; kingdom Metazoa; phylum Chordata; class Mammalia; order Primates; family Pitheciidae; genus Cacajao; species Cacajao melanocephalus. The sequence continues at coordinate 12,957 of CAUYLG010014421.1, forward strand.
AGCATCTCTAGGTTACTTATACTACCTAATACAGTGTAAGTGCTATATAAATAGTTCTTATGGTATACTGTTTTCATTTACTTGTATGATTTGTATTGTCATATTATTTTTATTAAAATTTTTTTTCGAATATTTTCTATCTGTGGTTTGAATCACCAAGAATGCAAAGGGCCAACAGTATCAACAGCTCAAAGTGGAGAGCCCAGGGCCCAGGCGCGGATCATTATGGGAAGACTAGGGCTGGTGGAGAAGAAACTGGACCCCCAGAGCTGGCTCTTACTGTGGGCTGGGAGCTCCTCCAGGATGCTTGGTTAGGACCAGCAGGGTGGCCAGCACTATGGAGATATGCTGCTGCTTTTGGAGATGGGGAGAGGGGTATGATCTTTCCTGGGAAGCAAGTCAGAGTAAAACCAGAAGAATCTAGACTTCTTAGAGTAACTTGGCAAACAAAGCTCAGACAGATGGAAGGGTGTTCAAGGAACTTTGCACGACTTCCCGTGGGCTAAGAGAAGACACTTCTAAATCTGAAAGGGCACCATAGGGAGAGCTCCTGCAGGGAAGGGAGAGGGTCACCCCTCTCTCCTCAACCCCAGGCTGGGTTGAGGGTAGAAAATGGGAAGGGGTCAAGAAGGCTGTCTGTTTCCCTCAGTGCAAATGCCTGGATATCACGTGTGTGCAGGCTGTGTCCCTGAGCTGATGAGCACCTGATGGGTAGCTGTTGATTATCTGTCCATGCTAGGCATATGGGCCATGCTTGGCAGCCTCCAGCAGGCTGGGCTCGTTCACCTGCATCCTGCCCAGTTATCCTGGCTTTAGTGTTAAAAGACGGCCCTGGGTTGAAGGAGTGGCATAAGGTCACACATAGGTGCTTGATGATGATCTAGAGCCTTGAGCCCTCATCTGCACAGCCTCCTCCTTTATGGCAGCAAGTCATTGTCCTGTGGGCCCCGTGTCTAATCTGGACGCCCAGCAGTTACCTCAGAAAGTGCTGCAGGGCCCAGGTGTCCTCTCAGAGGATATGAGCACTCCTGAGTCGTTCTCACTGCGTGTGTTCCTTTCACTCACTGCGTGCTTCATTCGTTCAGCTCCGAGTATCTGCTGATGTTTCTGAGCTAGGAGTACTTCCTTCAGGTAATAGAGGGAAGCATGACCTGGAAAAGGGAACGTTTTCCTTTTGCCCCATGAAGACACGCCCTGAGACACTTCACCAACCAGGAAGATTCCCAGACACTGGGTTGCAGTAAAAGTGTTCAGCTGCTAGTGACTGCTCAGGTGAGACATGCGAGAGAGAACAACAGTGATGTTGAAGATAGCAGCCCCTCAGAAAGCAAACCTGACATTCACACGGTCCCTGCAGACGCGAGGCATTCCTGTATCCCGTTTGCACATGGGGAAAATGAGGCCCCTGGAACTCATGTATTTTGCCCAAGGCCATGTCACTAGGAGGCCGGAATTACTGAAGCTGGAATTCATACCTACAGCTGTCTGATTCCGAAGCTGGGCTCTTTCCACGGCATGGTCCGAGGGTGCAGTCTAGAGCAAGGGCTGATGAGGTTTGTTTGAAGGAACATGAGATGGTGGAGTGCCAGGCTGGCTGGTATGGGGCCCTGGGTGGGATGAGATACTGTCTTCAGGTGTCAGGGATAGACGAATGTCCCTGTCAGGAGATGTTGGTCCCTGGCAGCCGGGCACAGTGGTAGCACTCGCAGCCTGGCCTGCCCTGCACAAGCCTTCAGGCACATGGGCCTCTTGACAGAGAGTGACAGCTGTGATTCCATGCCTGAACCAGTGGCGGGAGAGATGCGGGTGAAACAAGGGGGAAAGGACTGTAATTACCTCTTAACACATTTCCACATTTCTCTGCTGTCAGAATGGTTTTGTTTTCTGATTTATTTTGATCTGCTTGAAAATTAGTTGCTGCAGTATGTTTGGTGTGTAATCATTGTCCTGCTAGCTAGCAGTAATCATCAGCAATGTTAGCCTGGCAAACGTTATCTTTCTCTCCTTTGCCCAATTCATGTCAGGCTCTGTGTGGCAAGGGTGAGGGAGAGGCATGACTGTGTGTCTCTGCCTGTCTGTGGACCCTGACTCCTCACCATCACCGCACAGGGCACAGTCCTGCTGGCTGTGTCTTCCTGGAAGGCTCATGCCCCCACAGATTGTCTGGTGAGCCTGCCAGCTGTACTGCATCGCTCTGTGCATGTGACCTAGCTCTCTCCAGGCCCCCTGCTCCATCCCACATGCAGCCTCCATTCACTGTCCTCCAGCTCTCAGCCCCCAGGCAGCCCCACCCTTGACCCACCACCTCCATCTGCACCTGCTTGTGGAGCCTGTGTCATGGCAGAGGCGGCCTGACCATTCTCAGCCCACAGCACCACTGGATCTTTCCTCACTCTCTGTGGGAAGATAGCTGGTCTCAATTGCATATGGCCTCTTCTCTTGTGGTCGGGCCAGGATGAGCAGGAAGTCATCGTTAAGGCACGGAAGCCTCGGTGGGAGAAGAGAGCCAGCACTGTAGAGTGGGAAGGGCTCGGTGCTTCCAGGGGTGGACGTTTGACAGCAGGCCGGAGAAAGTTGTTTGCAATGAGCACTCAAAAAACATGAGTTTTAGAGCCAAATGGAAAGTCATCGAGCCCAGTTAAAGTCATCCCTTGGTATCTGTGGAGAGATAGATTCCGGGACCCCTCTCAGACGCAAAGCCCAAGGATGCCCATGTCCTTATGTGTATGTAGATTATATGTACATACTACACCATTTTATGTATTTTATATATGGTATATTTTATTTTTTAATTTGTATTTTTTATTGATTTTTTTCCCTCATATTTTCTACCCAAAGCTGATTGAATTTGTGGGTACAGAGGGTCAACTGTATTTCATGATTCTGAGTAGAAAACTGTGACTGAGCACAGAGGCAAGGATGCGCCCAAGAACTACTGTTGGTTGGCACCAGGTCTGGGATATGAACCCCAATCTCTGTTGCCATCTGTCCAAAAGTGGCTGAGCTGGTTTCAGGATTAGAACAGACAGCTGCCCATGTGCTGGGATTTGAGGAATCTGCCATTTCCTCCCTGGAATTTCTACCTTTAGCATTACCTCTGGAGTAAGTCAGGGATTACCAAACATTTTATTACCAAAGAACTCTTTCTTCCCACACCACCCGACACAGAACAGAAAAGAGCAGAGATGCTTTGGTTCAAGTGCCTGGGAAAGAATAGATGATTCAGAGCTGACCTGTTTAGCTTCTTCTGATTCTCCAATGAGCTCCCTTAGGCATCTCACTAGAACCTTTAGAGCTCCATGGAGTATAGTGAGAAATGTTTATGGCCTCAATTACCAGGGCAGATGAATAGGTGTAAACGTCAACACCTTCTACACCTTAATAAGCATGGGTGTGTTTAGCAGAGTAATTGAGAGCAGAGACTAGGTTGATAAAAGAATAGGGTTCCCAACAGGATAGTTTTTGATTAAGGAAATATTTGGAGAGCTATGGAAATGCTTGAAACATAGGAAGGACAAATTCAGTGGAAGCGCATTGGGATGACGGAGGGCGGGGCATGGTGAGAATCGGGGCAGCCTGGAAGCTGAAGTTGCCAAACTCTTTACCAAAGTGGTTGTGCCATTTTGTGCTCCCATCAGCCGTGTATGAGAGTTTTGGTTCCTCTACATCCTCACCAACACCTGGTGTGGCCAATATTTTTAATTTTTATAATATGTATGCAGTGGTATATTATTGTGTTTTCGATTTGCATTTCCCTGAAGACTGACGATATTGAACATCTTTCCTGTGGTTATCAGCCATTCATGTATCTTTTTTGGTGAAGTATATGTTCATATCTTTTGCATACATTATACTTGGGTCATTTGTATATTATTGTATTATGAGGTTTCTTTATATATTCTGGCTGGCTACAGGTTTTTTTTTTTTTTTTTTAAATCAGATACGTGCTTTGCAAATATTTTATCTCAGTCTGTGTCTTATCTTTTCTCTCTCATCTTTGTTGGAAGTCATTTTCCATATATGTGTTGGTCTATTTCTAGACCATCTGTTCAGTTCCATTGATCCATTTGTCTATTTTTACACTGATACCACACTGCTTTGATTACTATAGCTCCATAATAATAAGTCTTGATATCCGATAGTGCTAGTTACCCCTTCAGCTTTGTTCTTTTTCAAAGTTGTTTTGGTTATTCTAGACTTTTTGCATTTCCATATGAATTTTAAAATCAGTTTGCCTATTTGTACAAAGAAAAGTGTTTGCTTCATGTATTTGTTTTGAAACTCTGTTAACAGATGCATGAACATTTAGGATTGTTGTGTGGCCCTTGAAGACTTGACCCCTTTGCTGTTGTAAAAAGCCCTTTTTAATCCCTAGTGATAGCTTTCGCTCTGAAATTTACTTTGCCTGATATTAATATAGACACTCCAGTGTCCTTTTGACTATGTTATACTGTATAGTTGGCCCTTTGTATTCTTGGGTTCTGCATGTGCAGATTGAAAATATTCAAAAATCAAAATAAAAAAATACAACAAAAATAATGCAAATAAAAAAATACAGTGTAACAATTATTTATATAGCATTTACATTGTGTTAGGTATTATAAGTAATCTAGAGCTGATTTGAAGTATATGGAGGATGTGCATAGGTTATAGACCATTTGACATGAAGGACGTGAGCATCTGAGGATCTGAGTATGTGTGGGGCACGAGGAGGGGTGTCCTAGAGCCAATCTTGTGCAGTTACTGAGGGACAGCTGCATATCTTTTTCCATTCCTTCGCTTTTAACCTATTTGTTTCTTTGTATTTCAAGTGGATTTCTCATAAGCAGCAGATTGTTGGGTCCTGCTCTTTCGTTCAGCCTGACTTAATTGGCATATTCAAGCAATTTCCTCCTGATACATGGCTATGCTTGAGTTTAACCTCTTGCTGTTGTTTTCTGTTAGTCCCATGTATCCTTTGCTCCCTTTCCCTCTCTTTCTGCCTCCTTTTGGATTAACTGAGTATTTTTAAGGATTCAGTTTCATCTCTTCTGTTGACTTATTAGCTAACATCCATGGTTTTGTTAACAGTTGCTGTAGGGCTCACAGTATACATTCTGAATCATCACAGTTTGTCTTCAGTTGCTACCAATGCACTTCACATATAGTATAGGAACTTCACAACAGCACGCTTCAATTTCTCCCTTCCTGGCCTTTATGCTGTTGCTGCCACACATGCTAATTGTACATTTGTTCTAAATTTCACAATACATTGTTACTATTTTTGTTTAGGCAGCCAGTGATCTTTTAAATGAAAATCACATATACTTAACTGTGTCAATACCATTTCTGGTACCCTTCATTCCTTTATGTAGATCTGCACTTCCATCTCATATTATTTTCCTTCTGCCTAAAGGACTCCCTTTAACATGTCTTGTAGTGCAAGTCTGCCAGGATTAAAATCTTTTCGCTTTTCTATGTCTGAAAAGAAGTCCTTATTTTCCACTTTGATTTTGGAAGGATATTTTTACTTAGCATGGAATTCTCAGGTGATAGTTTTTTCTTTCATGCCTGTAAAGCTATGATTCCACTGTCTTCTTGCTTGTGTTGTTTCTAACAAGAAACCTGCTATTACTCTTGTCTGTTCCACTGGACCCTTTATGCCCTGGCCACTTCCAACATTTTCTCTTGATCACTGCTTTGAGCAATTTGATTATGACGTGCCTTGCTATAATTATTTTTTTCATGTTTCTAGTGCTTGGCCTTCACTAAACTTTTGGAACCTGTGGGTTTATATTTTTAAAATTGAAATTGGTAAATTTCTGGCTATTATTTATACAGTGTTTTTTGCTTTTTCTCCCCATTCCTGTGAGAACTCTAATTATACATGTATTAGGCTGCCTGACATTGTCAAACAGGTCACTGGCACTTTCATTTTATTTCTTTTTTTTTCTCTGTCTTTCATTTTGGATAATTCCTATACTGAATGTACAAGTTTATGAATCTTCTCTTTTTTTGCCATATGTAATTTGCCTGCCTTCTTCCCTCCCTCACTCCCTCTCTTCCTTCCTTTAGAAGAACCTGGGAGGATTTACCTAATTTTATAATGACTATTATCTCAAAACCAATCCAGAGCTTCCATTCCCAAAGCCAGACTACTGGTTGGAGATTCTGGAGGGAGGGAATACGGGGATGACATTCCTGGAGCTTGGGGGCCTTTGCAGGACTTGACACTTTAGAGACTGGGTTAGGATACCTCCAGTTTCTCCTGCTTCCTCCTTCTTCTTCTTTCCTAAACCCAAAGTAAGGAGAGTTCTGTGAGCCCAAAGGCACCAGACAGTCCCAGTGTGCTCTTGGCAGGCAGGTCTGAATGCCTGGATTTCCCTCTCGGTAGGGAAGCCTAGGGAGCCTCTCACAGGAGTGAGGCAGGAACAGCAGCTTTATGGAAACTGAATTCCAAATCAACACGTGGAAGAAAACTCAGGCTCCCCGCTAGGCCTGGAAAGCTTTGCCGGAGACGATGGCCTTAGGAGGAGGTCACCAAGACCACTTCTTCCTTTACAGCTCACGGGATCAGAGCCAACTGTGCTCACTGAATCAGCAGTCAGGTACAGCGCACCTACCTCCTGCCAGAGTAAAGGAGGAGACCTGCAGTCTGGCTCTGGCAGGTCTCACCAGAATCTTTAGCTGCCTTCAGGCTTGATCAGCCACCTCAAGACCTGTGCTCATTTGAAGAATAGAGAGTACATGTCAGTTAGAAATGTTCTCCACTTCAAGTAACAGGGTACTTAAGAACTCTGAATTGGTTCAGCAGCTCAAGATGCCACTGAGAACCAAGTCTATCTCTTTCAACTTGGTTATACTAAGCCTGTTGGCTTTTCATATTCAAGCTGATTTCCTCATGGTTGCAAGATGGTCAATAGGGCTCCAGGGATCACGCCCCCATTCAAGGCAGGTAGAACCAGGAAGGAGTGAAGCGAATAACACTCTGGCCCCTTTTTACATAAAACGGGCTTTTCCAGAAGTCCCCAGCATAGTACTTCTTGAATTTAATCTACACAAGGATCCCCTGGGGATCTTGTTAAAATACAGGTTTGGATGTAGTAGATCTTGGGTGGAGCCTGAAATTCCACATTTTTATCAAGCTTCCAGAGTATGTCAGTATGGCTGCATTTTGAGCAGCAAGGTACAAGGCTATTTCTGCTTACTTTTAGTGACACAATCCAGCCAGTTGGTTACAACTGGTTGCAAGGGAGGCTGACAAAGTATCTAACCTTTTTCAGGAGAAAGTTTGGGTAGTGAACCAACATCAGCCACAGAATTCTACTGAAAATGCAGGGTATGGAAACATCTGAAGTCAAAAGGTTGGGCTGGGACAAATTAGAGCCTTCACCTCCACGAGGGAAGACCATAGACCTCTTACTCTATATCCACATCCAGCCTGCAGGGACAGGGCCTCATTGCCATGAGCCAGTCTGTCCTGTATACTCACTGGAGCAGGGATTCCACTTTCAGAATTTCATCACCTCAGCACCCAGCACAGTGCCTGGTACACAGCAGGTACCCAGTATGTGTCTATTACACTGCAATGTTTATTGGGACACAGTCTAAAGACAGTGCCTCTCAAACTTTAATGTGTATACGGTTTGCCCAGGGACTCTTGTGAAAATGCAGGTTCTAATTCGGGAGATCCAGAATGGGGATTCAGGATGATGCATTTGGAACAAACTCCCAGAGGATGCTGCCCTCTGGTCCAAATCCTAGGCCCCACTTTCAATTAGAAAGGACCTAGGACATGCAAAGTCCTTCCTCCTGAGTTAGCAGCAGCTGTTTGTTATTCGTTCATGCAGGCACGAAGCTGTTTGCAAGGATGTTAGCAGATATTAGATGTGGCCGGTGGGGAGGAGTAAGGAGGCCTTGGCTGTGCCTTTTTCCTTGATCTGGCAGCTAGATGCCCAGAGATCTCATCCCTGGCTTCCTTGTTCACCGAAAATGAAAATCAGCAGTATACCCGGGTGAGAAGAGAGATCAGCCAAGCACGTCTTTCAACAACTCTTAACTTGCTTGGCTCCAGCCTTGAAACAAGAACCCACCATCCCCCTAGCTCAGCCCCATCCCTCGGGAAGTGCTGGAAATTCTGCCGGGCTACGTGAGTGAGGGGCCGATGTCTTTCAGATGTTGGGGCTTCAGCGGGGGAGTGGGAGAAGCTGGGGAGAGGGAGCATTTTTTTTGTGAACATTTTTCCCACCGGAAAAGCTGAATTCTCTAGAGCAGAACTCTGGATTTCTTTTTCTTCTTCTTCTTCTTCTTTTTTTTTTTTTTAGGTAGTGGGAAGTGAGTTACTGGAATTTCTTCTGAATTAGAAGCCAAACAAAGTTTCTTGTGGTTTCAGTTACACAAGCGGCTGCTGCCAAGAGGGAATGAATGAGGAGAGCCACTGAAAGGAAGAGACAGTGAGGGGCTGGGGGAGGAGGGTGCAGAACAGGACCCCGGCACAGCGCAGAACAGCCCTCCAGGCGGGCATGCTGCCTGCGTCTGTGCTGTCAACTCTTTAGGGAGAGAACTGACTGTTCTGTCTGCCTCCCAGGATCAGAATTAAAAAGAAAAAGGTCTGTGAAAGTGAGGCATACACTGGCAGACACGCACACATGTAAATGATTATCATTTCTTTGTAACTTACCACAATTTGGGACTGTGCACTCTATGGGGTCCTGCTTTGTTCAGTTTCCTGAGCGGCAGTTGGACCAGACAGTTCTGCCCCTAAGCTGCAGGCAGGTGGCTCTCAGTTCAGCCTTGTTCCAGTGTGAGTCTGTAGCAATGCCTGCTGCTCCACCAGTGAGCCCCAAATTTCATTTTGCTTAGAGCCTGAAGCCTCTTCCCTGTTACCTTCCTAGTAGCCACAGAACGGGCCAGGGCCATGTGTGTCCTTTCATTTCTCCAGCCTGCCCTCTGGTGGGAGCTGCCCTTCAGTGAGCAGGGCCCAGGGTACGGCCGTTCTGCAGATCCTGGGTTGGCTTCTAGGGATGCCTGGTATCTCTCCTGCTCCCTGGGAGGAAGGATGGGCCACTAAGTGCTGATGGCGGCCTGTCACTCAAACCTTGCTCCCTCTGTAGAAACACTCCATGTCTCTCCATTCCATCCCTGTGTGTTACCTAGCAGGAATTTCCCCTTCCTTGGGTCAAGCGGGTGGGAAGGGCTCATGAGAGCTGACTGAACTCAACCCTCTACACTCGGCATTCAGTGTCATCACATTGATGGCTTGGAATGGGCAGTGGTGGGAATATTTACACCACAAAAACTGGCATATGGTACAACCAGAGCTTACCTTCCCCTTCCCCTAAAAGCCAGTTGTTTAAACATTTAGCAACATACCGCTGGCTGGAACACTTGTGAAGGTGAGATAGGGCAGCGAGGAGAGCCCAGGTAGTACAGGTAATCCTTCCTTGCCCATAGCCTGTGCCCGCCACCACTCAGCAGCGTTTGGAACTTAAGAGCTCTGTTCCGAAACTCCTTAAACACCTCCTCATCTTAAATGGGTTGATCTTCCGTTAGAGGACTCTGCTGCGGAGCAGAACTGGAATTACTCAAAGCAGAGTTATAGCCGAGGCTTATTTTCTATGTTCGGATGCTCCCTTCCACCATTCGCTGGTCTCCAAACCCATGTTCTTATCTGATGGTATTTCTACTCTTTTTTCTCAACCTGTTGCTAATTTTTGTTCTCATTCAAGAGAGGCTGGTGCATACCTACTCAGGGACTTTTTCGGGGGAGTGGAAGGGAGTGTTTTATTAGAAATTTATATATGCAAGGAATACCATATCGATGGCAAGTTCAGCCGTTTTCCACTGAAGACAGGGATTTTTAAGCTGCTCAGCTTTTCAGGCTTCGTAGTATTTTTTCTTTCTTTCTTTTTTTTTTTTTTTTTTTTTTTAGAGAAAGAAAGAAGAAGAAAGAAAAAAAGGGGGAGAACAGAATTCTTGCTCTATTGCCCAGGCTGGAATACAATCTAGGAATAGGTATTAAAAACCTCTTTTATGCCGATAACTGTACTTAACAACAGAGACAGGAAGGAATAAGGGAAGAAAATAACAAACAAACAGCCAACCAATATTTCATTTAAGTCTGTGAAATGCTATGCAAATCTG
>CAUYLG010014425.1:0-21974 GCA_963573385.1 Cacajao melanocephalus
TTTTTTTTTGCCCACAAAAATAAAAAAAATTTTAAAATATTTTAATTATAAAAAAATTATTTTCAATAAAAAATATTTAAAAAATTAATTTTTTTTTTTTTTTTTTTTTTTTTTTTTTTTTTTTTTTTTTTTACCTATTCTGACTTACTTGATCAGAAAAAAAAAAAAAAACTGGCATTCAGAACTAAAACTTAAGGGCACATTAGTTACGAATATGGTTGTAAAGAGTTCCTTTACTATATTAGATTGCAGGAAAATCTCAGGGTTGGGGAGAAAGATGTTTGCCTTTTTTCTCAAACCAAACCACCAGATCAAGGCCTAAGAAAACACTAACCAAAATTTTGTTTTTTCTGGCTACACATATAAGCACAATTTGCCTTCCAAAGAGGGTATGCTTCTTCCTGTGGTTACTTTAAGAAAAAAGAAGAGCCTGATTATTCTTAAAAGGCAAGTGCTCTTCTTGGTGACTTGGTGTGAATGTAACTATGAAAGTCCTGTCCATCCTAACCTACGCATATTAACAGGACCCCTAGTTTTCACAGCCTCAGCTTCGTTCCACAGACATAGAAGCCTAGATGACTGAAGGCCAGCATTGTGTCACTGATCTTTGCCTCTAGTCAAGCGGTTGAAGAAAACCCCAACCAGAGCACTCAAAAGAAGACACCCTAGACCATGAAATCTCCTTTCATCCTTTCAGCTGCTTGAATTGATTTCAGGCTACTAACTTGGATCCTTGAGGGAGGATCTTTCAGGGATAAGCTCTTTTTATAGTATCAGACCCTGCCTCTACTTGACAATTGCTTTTGAAAAGTTCTGCAATAGGCTGCTAAATTGCAATTTTTTTTTTCTGAGACTTCCTTGGGATCAGTGGAATTTCTCTGCTTAATAGAGGCCGGCTCCAGGGAGAAGATCCTAAAAGAGTTTGGAGTTTCCAGCCAAAGCATCAGTGCTGAGTTACTGACAAGAGAAAAGGCTTTCTAAGAGTAAATTCTCAGTATTTGTTTGGCCTGGGCTTTTTCAAATAACCGCAATGTTAATAACTACATCAGCTACTGAACTACTAATTCTAGAAAGATCTTAAAGTTTGAAATCTCCTCCTACCAAGGCTGGAGGAAATAATAGTCATTGCCAAACTATAAAATGTCACCTAGATTTCTTTTTTTTAGGCATATATACTTAAATGTGCCAAGCAACTCCCAGCAATGTAATTAAGTTGTTTAGGTGAACAGAGAACAGCAGTAAGTGGCCTTTAAAAATATCAATTGTGAGAGGAAAATGTAAAGAGAACAAAAAGTAGAGAAAGACGCTGAAAAGAAAGGGCATGTAAGAGTAATTGGAAAGGAGGTTCCTGTGAGTGACAAGGAGGCTTTTATTTGGAGAGTGTCCATTATAGACAGACATCTGAGGCTGTTTCATTATGGAGTTGATCTCCTTGGAAAAAATGATAAAAAGGTAAATTTTCCAATCAGAAAAATCTTAAGACTAGATTATTACCTGCCTTTGAAAGCAGCAGTGAAGTTACATAAGAGAATATACCTGTTGTTAGGAGGTTTCAGCTAAACTAACACTGACATGGATAAAAAAAATAAATAAATTTGTATATAAGAATAAGAAGGCAAGCCCAATGGCTCACACCTGTAGTCCCAGTGCTTTAAAAGGCTGAGGTGATAGGATTGCTTGAGTCCAGGAGTTTGAGATCAGCCTGGGCAACATAGTGAGACTCCATCTCTACAAGAAGGTTTTTTAAAGAGTTTTAAATTTTTTTGTTCTTTCTGAGACAGAATCTTGCTTTGTCAGCCAAGCTGGAGCGCAGTGGCACAGTATCTGCTCACTGAAACCTGCACCTCCCAGGTTCAAGTGATTCTTGTGCTTCAGCCTCCCAATTAGCTGGAATTACAGGCACGTGCCACCACACCCAGCTAATTTTTATATTTTTAGTAGAGACAGGGTTTTGCCATGTTGGTCAGGTTGGTCTTGAACTACTGACCTCATGTGATCTGCCTGCCTTGACTTCCCAAAATGCTGGAATTGCAGGCATGAGCCACCGTGCCTGGCTACATTAAAATTTTTTTTAAAAAAGAATGAGTGTGTCTACATATAATAAGTACATCTACGAACATGTATGCATTTGTAAATATATATATAAGGAGAGAGGATGCAAATGTGGCAAAATGTTAATGAGAGGTGTATATAGGTAAATAGGTGAATTGTAATAGACTTGTCACTTTCTACAGGTTTAAATTTTTTGCAAAATTAAAAGTTTAAAGAAGAATAGATAAAATTGCTACAAAATAAGTTACCTCAAAACACGGTATTAGATGAGCTTAAAATTAGAGTCCTGAAAATATGTTTCGGTCTGTTCTAAAACCATTAGCAGGAGATTGGCAACGTGTTCCTCTCTTTTATCACAATTGTTGTCATTAGAGATGTGGCATACATGTTTGTGCACTTGATACATTCCAAGTAATGCAGCACACTACTCTGGACCACGGTGACCTTTTAAATATTCTGCAAATTGATTTCCAGGCCATTCCCACTCTCCCTTGTTTATAGCCTTGGTAACCCAGAAGAAAATGAGACTGGCCAGCTGTGATTCCTGCATTTCTGTTCTCATCAGTGCTCAGAATTACATTTCCTTCTCTCCCAAAGGCCTCATGACAACACTTATTGTTGATCTAGAGAGCAGCAGCACCACGAACCTTCAATACGGACAGGTTTAAGAGCTATAGGCAGTTGTGTGGACTCCTTAGAGGTACTCGACTGAATGAACACCAGTAGCAGCAGATTTATACTTTTCTGTACTGTAAACTACAACAGTAGAATTACAAACCTCTGTAAAATATAGAGTACACACAATACAGACAGACACAATATATCTAGTGTTTGAAACCACAATATATCCAGATTATTATCTTTTTTAGCATTAAATCACCTTTACCTATTTTCGTGATTTTTTAAATTTGTCAAAATGCCCTTCCTTACACTAAATTTATGTGGATGCTGACCACACTAATCCATCCTATGGTCTAAAAATTCTACAACAATCGCTACCTCTGACATAAAACTGAGATAATGAAATAAGAGGAGGTTAGCACCCGCCTTAACCTTTATGACTTAGAATTCCCCAGCAGACATATATTCCTATAAATAATCAATAGGTATGGAATCAAAACAAGCTAAGTATATTCAGTTTCTTCAAACTAAATGCCCTGTTTCTATTAGCACAATCCTGATTTTGTAGTTGCAGGGAGAAAAAAAAAGTTAGTGGTCGGTCAACCCTTACACAGATTGCTTATCTTTTGGGAAAACCTAGCAAAAATTGGAGAATTAGCATAAAAATAAAATGGAATGGAGAATAATTTTTTTATGTGCATGATGATACAGAGAAAAGATAAAGTTAGAAAAAGGGAATCATTTCTTGCCACACAGAGACAGTGCAAATCAAAATTCAAGAGGGGCTTGCTAGGTAGAGACACCAAGAAAAGAATGTTGTTCCACTTTCTTTCAGGAATCCAGAATTTGGTAAGGGAACTTCTACTTGAGTAGTTGAATATACAGGAAGAGGAATTATCCATTGAATTTCCTTATCTGTGAATACAGAGCCACTCAATAAGTATAAAATAGTATAAGTGGAAAGCTAGTATCACCCTTTATTCAGCCCTGTAGGGAGTCTAACTGAATGTGTGAAAAGTTCATAAACATTTGAGTTTTGTGCCTCAAATCAACAGTTCTTTGTAAAATTTATCTCCTCTGAAGAAAATTCTGTTTATTTCCATGCATTCAAAGTTCCTAGCCTTAAACTGGAAGTTATATGGAATAAAAAGAGAGAAGGAACAATAGTCCTGAACTCTCGTAGTAAATGGCAGGAGATAGAGAGTAGAATTTTACTTTTCATTCCATCAAGCATAGTAACAAGAGAATACCTTTTTCTCATACTAAGGGATTGGCAAGGGAGAGAGATTTCATTAGCTTCCAACCATTGGTTATAGGCATCTAAGAATGCTTTTGGCAAAGTACCTTTAGGAACTAAAAACCTAGCACAAACAAGCTTATTGATTTGTTTACTCCACTCACAGAATGCCCCTTTTACCGTAGATGTTGGAAGATCAAACATAGTAAAGTCAACATATTACAAATAATGTGGATAATGGGCAAACAAGTACTAATTGCTAAAATAACTCATTAAAGATAGCAAGAAGACAGCTTTTTCCATAACGTTATCTAACCCAAAGCTACCTGTCACTGAATATAATCCCAATACTCAAAACATATTGTGTCTTATGTAATATATGTGTTTTGTGTATATATAAAATTATATATGTACATACATATATAAAGGTATTTTAATCTATATTCTGAGTTACTGAGTAAAAACTTAACTTCCGAGCTCCTGACATTAAAATGTGTATGTAAGGGTTCACTGTACATGTTTGGTCAGAATAAGCTATCATATTTATGATCTGCATGTGTTTCATTAAAATCCATTATTTAAATGCTTCCTTATTGGCATCTAAATAGCATTAAAAGTATGTATATGTGTATATGAGAGAGAGTATGCGTGTGCAGAGGTTTAGTTGTATTTCCTACTTTCAAAAATTATTATTTTCTGTTTGTTAAAAGGAGTCTATAATTTACCTCAATTAGGACCCCAACTCTATTTGTGACAAATTGTGGCACTTCATTTTGGACCACCTGTATAACTCTTTTGTTCACTGTGTAACTCTTCTGCATAAACATTGATTCAAGCCACAATCCACAATCTAAGACACTGCAAGAATGGATAGGGACAGAATCATGTGATGTGAAATACAGAATCATAGCTCATCTCCTATAATAACTGTCACAGAAGAGCAGATGTGAAATGCTAATGTCTGTCTCCTTGATGTTTTGCAGACTAGGAGGTTTTCCTAGTAATTTATAAACTTGTTGAAGTTGTAAGCACTTAGGACACCGGTATCATTACCAGCAAAGTCTTATCTAAAAAGTGGGTACTTACTACTTCCGTCAAACAACTGTGTTTGTCCTATGTTAATACCAAATTCATTAATCAACCTAAGAATCAAAGCTTATTTAAATCCCCACCCTTAATTGTACCCAGTATCCAGTTGCAATGTCAGCTACTGGTGCTGGTAAAGATAAATAATTATATCCTTTATAAGAAAATTCCACTAATATTTTGCTATGGTTTAAATATGTCTCCCAAAGTTCATCTGTTGGAAACTTAATCTGCAATGCAACATTGTTGAAAGCTGAGACCTTTAAGAGGTGATTCAGTCATGAAGGCAAAGCTATTACTGTGAGTGTGGGTTAGTTATTACAGGAGCACGTTCTTGATAAAAGAATTAATTTAGATCCTTTTCTCTCTCACATACTTGTCCTCCCTTGCACTTTTGCCTTCTTCCATGAGATGATACAGCAAGAAGGCCCTTACAAGATGCTGATACCTTGATAGTGGACTTCTTAATCTCTAATAACTGACACAAAGTTCTGTTTCTTTTATAAATTACCCAGTCTGTAGTATTTAGTTATAGCAACACAAAATGAACTAAGATAGAAAATTGGTACTGAGAAGTGAGGCTGTTGCTATAATAAATATTTGAATATGTGGAACTGGGTAATGGGTACAGACTGGAAGAATTTGGAGGAGCAGCATAGAAAAAGTCTAGGTTGCTATAGGCCGGGTGCGGTGGCTCACACCTGTAATCCCAGCACTTTGGGAGGCCAAGGTGGGTGGATCACGATGTCGAGAGATCGAGACCATCCTGGCCAACATGGTGAAACCCCGTCTCTACTAAAAATACAAAAATTAGCTGGGCGTGGTGGTGCACACCTGTAGTCCCAGCTACTCGGGAGGCTGAGGGAGGAGAACCGCTTGAACCCGGCAGGTGGAGGTTGCATTGAGCCAAGATTGCACCACTGCACTCCAGCCTGGCATCTGGCAACAGAGCGAGACTGTCTCAAAACAACAACAACAACAACAACAACAAAGTCTAGGTTGCTGTAAATGGAGTGTTAATGGCAATTCTGGTGAGGGATCAGAATAAGAGAGATTTAGGGAAATTCTGAGACTTATTAGAGATTAATTAAGTGGTCATAACTAGAATGCCAGTAGAAGTACAGAGAGTAAAAGCCATTCAGGCAAGATCTTAGAAATAAATGAGGAATGACATATTGGAAACTAGAGGAAAGGCCATCCTTGCAATACAGTTGCAAAGAATTTGGCAGAATTATGTCTGTGTCCTAGGACTTTTTATAAGACAGAACTTAAGAGCAATGAACTAGGATATTTGGCGGAAGAAATGTCTAAGCAGAAGCGTGCTCTAGGTGCTGCTCAGTTTCTTGTAGCCATGCCAGTAAGATGAGCAAAGAGAGAAACTATTGAAATATCGAATTTATAATTAAAAGGGAAGTAAAACAGAAAGACTTGGAAACTGTCAGGCTGGCCATGCAAAGAATAATAAGGAATATTTGGGAGAGAATGCTAAGACCGTGACCAAGACACCTTTTGTTAAAGAGATTAATATTAATAGAAGAAAGCTAGGTTCTCTTCATCAAGACAATGGGAGAATGAGCTTGAAGGTATTTCAGAGATCTTTGAGACAAGTTAGGAGGGCAAGGTTTCCAGAGAGGTGTCTTGGGACCTCAGCATTTGCTACCCTATGCTGCTTCAGGACTCTGCTCCCTGAATTCTGGTTCAACTCCCTTTGGCTACCCCAGCTGTGGTCTAAGCAAGCCAGGTGTGGCTCATGCTGCAGCTCCAGAGGGCACAAGCAGTAAGCCTTGGCAGTGGCCACGTGGTTGTGACTCTGCAGACATGCCAACTGTGCAGACTGTGGGGCCAAAGTGACCTCCCCTAGATTTCAAAGGCTGTGTTACATAATCTTGGGGTCTTTGCCAAAACTTGCCACAGAGGTAAAGCCACTGCAAAAAGCCCCCACTAGGGCAAGGCTTTATGGAGCTGTGGGAGAAAGGCCACCTCAGAGATCCCAGACTATAGAGCTACCAATGTGCAACTGCAGCCGGGGAGAGCTGCAAGCATGAGACTCCAGCCTGGGAGAGTTGCTGTGTGAACTGAGCCCAGCTAAGCCATAGGGGCAGGACTGCCTGAGGTCTTGGGGTGCAAACTCTGCCCTAGTGTGCCAGGATGCAGGATATGGAGTCAAAGGAGACTCCATCTTTGAGACTATGGTATTTTCCCCATTAGGTTTTGGGTATACTTGGGACCAGTTACTCCTTTCTTTGTGTCTATTTTTCCCTTTTGGAATGGAAATATCAATCCTATGCCTGTCTCACAATTGTATTTTGGAAGCATGTAATGTTAATTTCACAGGTTCACAGCTGGAGAGAAATTTGCCTCAGGATGAATCTTGCCTTTAGTCTCACGCATATCTGATTTAGATGAGACTCTGGACTCTGGGCTTTTGAGTTAGTGCTGGAATGAGTTAAGGGTTTGG
Source organism: Cacajao melanocephalus (assembly GCA_963573385.1). Taxonomy (NCBI): domain Eukaryota; kingdom Metazoa; phylum Chordata; class Mammalia; order Primates; family Pitheciidae; genus Cacajao; species Cacajao melanocephalus. The sequence goes on from CAUYLG010014425.1 coordinate 7,455, forward strand.
GGCTGTTGAGGTGGAATAAGTGTATTTTGCATGTGAGAGGGAAATGAATTTTGGGGGCCAGGGATGGAATGCTATTATTTGAATGTGTCCCCCCAAAGTTTATGTGTTAGAAATGTAATCCCCAGTGCAACAGTGTCAACAGGTGGGGCCTTTATAAGCTTATCATCACTGGTCATCAGAGAAATGCAATTTAAAACCACATAGAGATACCATCTCATGCCAGTTAGAATGGCAATCATTAAAAAATTTGAGGAGAGGATCTGAAGAAATAGGAACACTTTTATACAGTTGGTGGGAATGTGAATTAGTTCAACCATTGTGGAAGACAGTGTGGTGATTCCTCAAGGATCTAGAAATAGAGATACCATTTGACCCAGCAATCCCATTACTGGGTATATACTCAAAGGATTATAAATCATTCTATTATAAAGACACATGCACACATATGTTCATTGTGGCACTGTTCACAATAGCAAAGACTTGGAACCAAACCAAATGCCCATTATTGATAGACTGGATAAAGAAAATGTGGCATATATACACCATGGAATACTATGCAGCCATAAAAAAGAAGGAGTTTATGTCCTTTGCAGGGACATGGATGAAGCTGGAAACCATCATTTTCAGCAAACTGACACAAGAACAGAAAACCAAACACCACATGTCCTCACTCATAAGTGGGTGTTGAACAATGAGAACACATGGACACAGGGAGGGAAACATCACACACTGGGGCCTGTCAGGGGACAGGGGGATAGGGGACGGATAGCGGAGGGTTGGGAGATCAGGGAGGAATAGCATTAGGAGAAATACCTGATGTAGATGACAGGGTGATGAATGCAGCAAACCACCATGGCAGGTGTATACCTATGTAACCTGCATATTCTGCACATGTACCCCAGAACTTAAAGTATAATTTTAAAGAGAGGTGATTAGATCATGAGGGCTCCGTCCTTATGAATGAACTAATGCCATTATTGAGGGAGTATGTTAGTTATCATCAGAGTGGACTTCTAATAAAAGGATGTGTTTGGCCCCTTTCCTCTCTTTCACGCATGTGTTCTCTTACCCCTCAGCCTTCTGCCTGAGACGATGCAGCCAGAGGGCCCTTGCCAGATGCTGGCACCTTGATATTAGACTTCCCAGTCTCCACAACTGTGAGAATTTAATTTCTACTTTTTATAAATGCCCCAGTTTGTGGTATTCTGTTATGGCAACACAAAACAGAGTAAGACACATCTCAAGAACATCTATATAAGAACCATTTCTTTCTTAACAACTCTACCAAAAAGAATGTAAGTGGGGAATGCCCAAATAATAGTTCATTAATTTGAAAAGGAAGCAAAATTGAATAAAAATCCCATAGAAAATGAGGTAGAGGTAAGAAAATACATGGTCCTTTCAATTTCTTTCCTGAATCATGATATCATAAAGAAGTGATGAGATTTTCATGAGGAAAAGGTTAAAGTTATTGCAGACATATATTTTTTCCACTGAAGACAACTGCAAACCCTAGGTAAAGCATATATTTTGAAACATATATATCCATAAAATTTACTCAGGAACATATGACTTACTTTGAGAATTTTAAGAGATGACTCAATCAATATATTCATTTGAACACTGAGATTCAAAGTCTGTAGTCAAGATTTATGACCATTTTATTCCTTTATTTTCCTAAAATTTCCACCGGCCTTTCTACAGGCTGTTACATCCTGATGTCTGTGGGAGGTTTCCAACTCTGTTTTAAAGTTCTGAAGAGTGTTTACAGCATGTTATTTCTGTAGATCGTCTATCTTTTGAAATGCTTCAAAACTCTTTAATAGGAACTCTCTGGGAGAATATACTCTACCCATAACAGTTTATTATATTTGTGGCCAATAAATCAATTTTACATAAATGAGTTTAGAAATAATTGTCAGGATGATAACCAATAATTTTGTGATTTGTGTGTTTTCCAGAACAAGTATAATCAAAGCAATAATACACATTTTCCCCTAACCGGGTTCTTGAAATCTATTGAGGCTTATAACACCTTTAATATAGCAAAGACCTTTACATCTTGTTTTACCATTGTAACGTCATAATTTAAATAAGTATGTTCTTCAGATAGGTCAGATTTTCTAACTTCAATATATTTTATAATTTTTTAAAAATATCTGCTTGTTGCCAAACTGTATACTTAAATGTATCTCGGTGTCGGCCAGGCACGGTGGCTCATGCCTGTAATCCCAGCACTTTGGGAGGTCAAGGCGGGTGGATCACCTGAGGTCAGGAGCTCCAGACTAGTCTGAGTGATATGATGAAACCCCATCTCTGCTAAAAATACAAAAACTAGCCAGGCATGGTGGCATGTGCCTGTAATCTCAGCTACTTGGGAGGCTGAGACAGAAGAATCACTTGAACCTGGGAGATGGAGGTTGCAGCAAGCCGAGATTGCACCATTGCACTCCAGCCTGGGCAACAAGAGCAAAACTCCATCTCAAAAAAAAAAAAAAAAGTATCTTGGGGTCTCATGTGATAGAATAGTTAGAAATCATGTCTCAAGAATAATTAATCTGAATATTTATTGTTGACCTACCATGTGCAAGGCAGTGTAACCCCACTACTGGAGACTGCAAAAGTTATAGAAAACCACGCACGCATTAAAAGAGTTTTCTGTCCATGGGATGACAGCATATGATAATGAAATACTTACACAGAACTCCTAGAGAATATATGCTTCAAAATGAGTGGTCTGTCATTAAGAACAGCCAAAGACAATTTTGCAACTCTTAATTTGGACATCCTGAAGAAAAAGGTTTAAACTGAGATTGAGACTTTGAACTAGGCCTGACAGAGTATTGATACTAAAAATGTGGCCCAGAGGAGCAGCAATAAATGCATCACCTGGAAGCTGGTGCAGAATCTTGGACCCCAACCCAGACTTATGAATCAGAATCTTCATTTTCTGTGGATCCCACGATCATTCATATTGCCCATTACATTTGAGATTGCTCTGTAATGAAGCAAAGTTAATACTTGACCTGGTCATGAAAGAACAAACGAGATGAGGTTAAATTCAGAGTCAGAGTCCAGAGAGTAATGGGCCTTGAAAGATCATCTGAATTCACATTTGTGTTTTCAGTGATCAAGTGTAAAATGTACTAGAGAAGAGATATGTGGGGAATAAAGACACCAGTTAGAAAACCAGAGCCTGAAGAAGTCACACCATTTATTTTGGGAGTTGTCCATGTAAGAGTTTCCTCTCCTATTAAAAAAAAAAATGAGTTAAAAGCAACATTCTTGCATGCACCCAAAAGAGAGAGAGAAGTTAATCCAATTGGTCAGTGTCTGAGATTCACTGAGCTTTGTTTTGCAAGTGAGCCTGCATTCTATTCCTTCACTAAAGAACTATCCTGCCCCTCTTGTTTCTGTGGAATAACCACAGCAGAACAGATGTTGCACATCCCACCCACTGAGGGGAAGGTGAAGGGATAGAGGAAGCCCCTTCTCTGGTTTGTATAAAAATGGACATATTAGGCAGCCTTGTGGTCTTTGTGGGAAAGTCAATTGGTCAAGTATTTCAAAAAATGCATAGTTTTTGTGTGTGTGTGAGGCTCAAATTTCTACTATTAATTCATTATAGGAGGTAAGAGGCCCCTCCTCAACCCAATACCCCAGAATTTGGGGTTTATAGGAAGGGACACCACATAATATATCATCCAAACTAGGACACTATTAAAGATAAAGAGAAAACTATTCAAAATTACACCAGGATTACAAGTTTAAACTGAGACTATCCTGAGTAAATTTGTGATAGCCTATAAATTATTGTATGCTTGCATATGAAACTAGTATAAAATGCCTTGGTCAGGCACAGTGGCTCACACCTGTAATCTCAGCACTTTGGGAGGCCAAGGTGGGTGGATCACTTGAGGTCAGGAGTTTGAGACAAACCTAGGCAACATGGTAAAACCCCGTCTCTATTAAAAATACAAAAATTAGCCAGGCATGGTGGTACATGCCTGTAGTCCCAGCTACCTGGGAGGCTGAGGCATGAGAATCGTTTGAACCCAGGAGGCAGAGGTTGCAGTGAGTCAAGATTGTGCCATTGCACTCCAGCCTGGGCAACAGAGTGAGACTTGGTCTCAAAAAAAAAAAAAGGCTTAAAAACTCAAAATGTAAATACAATCAAATCTTTTTCACTTTCTCCATAATATCTTGAGTCCCTAGTATCTTTATTAGTAGATAGTCACATATCTTTTTCTTGAGAGCCCTCCCTTCATCGACTAAAACCTTCGGCATCCATGCAGCCCAATTTGCACATCCAGTAAGGGCAAACACTGGACTCTAGCACACTGTGGTTCTTGTTACTGTGTGGTTGGAACTATGGAGGCTGGGTTCTATTAAATTCAAAAGTCAATACCAACCCATTTCTGAAACAATGACCTGATAACCCAGCTCCAGGCCATGGTGGTTCAGCATGGAAGCAGGAGATCATTCCCTCCGTGCTAACACAAGGGCAAAGGTATGTTTTACTTGAGTTTCCAGTGCTGTCGCTCTTGGCTCACAATTCTTTGGGGTATGGATTGTTCAGTCACTTAGAGGCCACTTTTCCTTTCCCTCCCCAGGGTACTGGGCAGCTTTTCATTTTAAATTCTACAAACACAACATCATTACTCTTCTGAGGAATGTAGGCCTCTGTCAGCCAAAGGTGGTCTTACCCTACTATGGAAGAACCCCCCTATATCTTTGGTGGATGATGAAAGCTGAGGATACCTTTTGTGATTCCAAATCAAGTTTTTGGCACAACTCTTGAAAGAAACTACTTTTTAAAAAGATGAACTCTAATGTGATATTCTTCTATGCACAGATTAATAAAATTGAAATGTGTCTCCTATTTGCCAAGTATCATTATAATCCATAAAGATATGGAAAAGATTGTAATATTTGTGTTGGCTATAGAAATTATGAAAATGAGCTGGGCGTGGTGGCTCACGCCTATAATCCCAGCACTTTGGAAGATCGAAGTGGGCAGATCACGAGGTCAAGAGATACTGGCCAACGTGGTGAAACCCCATCTCTACTAAAAATACAAAAATTAGCTAGGTATGGTGGCACATGCCTGTAGTCCCAGCAACTCGAGAGGCTGAGGCAGGAGAATCGCTTGAACCCAGGAGGCAGAGGTTGCAGTGACCCAAGATCGTGCCAATACACTCCAGCCTGGTAACAGAGTGAGACTCCATCTCAAAAAAAAAGAAAAAGAAATAATGAAAATGATGAAATAGCAACTAGAGACATTTTCTAAGAAAAGCCTTACTGAATCTGGAGACTGATTAGGCTTCTTAATAAACCAAAAAATAAATAAGGGGAAAAAAAATCAAGTGTGAAACAAGAGTTTTGACTTTAAGTGATGAGAATCATACTGATGCCAAGAGGAAGTGGGAGTTAATGCAGCTGGTTTAGCATCAAATATGATTAAGCGAATTTGAAAAATACTGGTTTTGAGCTAACAGTAGGACATCCAAGTGGAAAATTCTAACAAACAATTTGACTTTTTTTCTTTAAATGGAGTATGGTAAGGAGATTAGAAGTTGCAATACAGAGTTGAATGTCTTTTACATCTTAGAGCATGGGTTGTAGCCTAGTGGATGAGCTCATCAAGGGGAAAGAGTGGGAAGAAAAAGACAAGTCATCAAAGAAGTCAAGGCAAGTGTGGTCAAAGACAGAACAATGTGGTGTGTGGCTTACGAATGGAGACAAATGCCAGTGTAACACAGAAATCTGATCAGAGAGAGAACATGGAAAACCTGAAGAGGGATATTCAACTGGATGGAAGTATATAGTATTAACCATTATGGAGAGATCAAAGGAGCCAAAGACTCTGAAAATAAACCTTTGGAATTTATGCAAAGGAAAAAAGGTACAAATATTTGAATACCAGCTATACGCTGGGTGCTTTTCCTTATGTTAACTATTTTAAGAACAAAGAGCGTAGCAGTGACTTTGGAAAGAGAATTTTGGCAGGAAAGGAATGAGCAATACAAAGTGATGCCTTGCAGGAACAGCAAGGTCTAACTAGAAATTTTTCGTTTTGTTTTGTTCTCTTGTGTCAAGACAGAGCAAACTGCTTGTTTGAAGGCAAGGAGAAAGAAACCTCTTGAGAGAGAGATTACAGGGAATATGATAGAAGATAAGTGATTGCAAGGGCAAATGTTGAAAAGTTGAAGTGTTAGTATTAATTAGCAATCTTGAATCTTTATGAAAGAGTTAATTTTGTTTAATTATGCAAGGAATTAGTCCATTTTTCTACATCAGCTCTCCTTGTCTCTCTGCCCTTTGCTTTTACGGCTTTGAATTCTTAGAAACAAAGTCTTTTTCATTATATTATATTCTTGTGAATGGTTAATTAGTTTTAGAAAGAAATATGTATTTTGACTAATCAGCCTAATTGTTTCCCCAATCTTACATTTATGAATTATTTTTTTAAACCCAAAGAAAGAATTTCAAATCTTCCCTAAGAAAACAACTGGATGTTGTTCACATAATACAGTAAAAATAATTTTAAGTGTGATCTCATAGAAGTAACACTTCCATACCCTCAAATTATCTTTCCTCCTAACACATTGCCTAAAAATTCTAGAAACGTGTCTGTGAAGTGGAATAACTACCAGAGAGCAATTTTCTCATTTCTTACATTACTGTCTTTCAAATATACTGAGTTATTATAATGCAATATTCTAAACTGGCAGTTTATTTCCTGTATTCAGAGTAAAATGTTGTCTTATCTAAACGCAAAGACAGTACCCGTAGTCCTCTTTACTCCTCTAAGCACTCGCAGCCCAATTTTGCAGAACTGAGATCCAGTCTCAGCCGCATCAGCTGCTCTCTTGACATCTCTTGGCTAACCTCCCATGCCTAAATGTCCCCTGGGCAAGATAAAATTTCAGTGTGATAGGATATCATTTTCTCTCACAATTAAATCCTACCCTAGGCATGCAGATACAATAGCAACTTCATCTCTGCCCAACAGCAAGACACTTTTGGGTAATGATAACTAAGTAGAGTTACTTCCTCGGAAACAAAAAGCAGAGACTGTCAAATGAATCACACATGGCCATTTCCCTGTTGCACTCAGGAGGCAAGTGAGCTTCCAAGGAAAGAAGCAACAGTACTTGATTTCTTTGCCACAAAAAAATATAAAGAAGAGGAAAATTCAGTCAACAACAACACCAAAATCTAGTCTTGCTTGAGCAGTAGTAGTACTAATAACTGAAAATAATAAAATTATTGAGCCAGTGTCAAAAAATGTTTATTAAATTTAAATTTAAACTGCCTTTTCTGACTTGAAAAAGGTAACTATGTAAGAAAAGTAATAATTATAAAAGTATTTCAGAAGAAATGTCCTATAGCTATCTCACAAGCTTATTGAAAGAATCTTAGAGTCTATTGATGTATAGGGACTTTTTTTGAAAATTCTAAAGTGCTATATTATTGCTATTCTTTGCATGAGAAAATTCAAGACATTACTATTAAACAGTGGCTATTACTAGCCACAGTGTATCACAGGCCAGTCGTGCAATCTACTCTAAATAAATATTAAAATGTTTGCAGGTGTTCACAGTGGTATCTACCAGGTGTATTTGTAATGTGAATTACAGAAAGCTGTTTCTTATTGCTACAGAATAACCAGATGCCAATGGTAGTATATTATTATTTGGAAATTGATAAACCTCAAAATTTTCCAGGATTATAAATTTCAAAGGCAATTTTTTTCTCTTTTCATTACAAAATTATTCACTAAATGTTATGCAAAATTCTTTAAAAAAAAAAAAAACCTTTGTTACAATCTCCTATTGTGTCTCCCTTGAAGTATTAATGTCAAATAATTATAAGGTTCTTTTGTACTCTAGTAACACAAATTATAGGCAGACTTCAAAATACTCTAAAGAAGTACTTCTCAAACGTAATGTGCATGCAAATCACCTGGGGATCCTGTCAAAATGCAGATTCTGATTCAGTAGGTCTTGGGTGAGGCCTGAGATTCTGCATTTCTAGTAGTTCTCAGGTGATATCAATGCTGCTGGTCCAGGGTCACACTTTGATTAGTGAGAGGCTAAAAGGAATCATCAAGTTTGGCCTGTAATCCTAGCACTTTGGAAGGCTAAGGCAGGAGGATCCCTTGATCCCAGGAGGTTGAGAAGAGCCTGGGCAACATAGTGAGACTACATCTCTACAAACAATAATTTTAAAAATTAGCCAGGCATGGTGGTGCCCACTTGTAGTCCAAGCTACTTGGAAGGGTGAGGTGGGAAGATCACTTTAGCCCAGAAGGTTGAGGCTGTAGTCAACTGTGAACACACAACTGCAATCCAGCCTGGGTGACAGAGTGAGCCCCTGTCTCAAAAATAAAAAAAAAAAGAAAAGAATTATCAAGGTTGGGTGTAGAGTTCTCCAGAGAACCATACGTTGTATATTTATATATGAATGGCTCACATGATTATGGAAGCCGAGCAGTCCCAAGATCTGCAGTCAACAAACTGGAGCCCTGGGAGAGCTGATGGCATAGGTCTGGTCTAAAAGCTGGCAGGCTGGAGCCCCAAGAAGAGTATGTTTCAGTTCAAGGTCAAGGCAGGAAAAGTTCCAGCTCAAGCAGCCAGGCAAAAGGAGTTCCCTCCACCTTTTTGTTCCATTCAGGCCTTCAACTGATTAGATGAGGGCCAAACACATTAGGGGGGACAATATGCTTTACTCTGTTTACCAACTCAAATGCTAACCTCATTCAATAACATCCTCACAAACACAGCCAGAATAATGTTTGACAAAATATCTGGGTACCCTATGACTCACTCAAGTTGACACATAAAACTAACTATCCTAAGCGCTATTGCTACTCTAACACATACGTTATTTCAGTCAAGCAGTAATAATCAAATTTAAATAATTTCAAAGAATTTCTTTCAAATGCCTTCTTTACTATGAACCTGACCTATAGTAAGCTAAGAACACAAATAATGTTGATGGATTATAGTACCTGTCTTTGAAAATCATGAAAATAATCCTTCTTATTTAAATAAAGCAAATATTTATCTCAAAAACACAATTTTAGAAGTTAACATAGGCCTAACATAGTCCGATATTGCATGTCTTTATCAAAGTTGTATTATGAATTCATATTAGAAATATAAAATTAAGTCATACAAGACCTAAGTTTTATAGTAGAAGAATTATCATAAAATGTATGTACAAATTAAACCACTTGTCTACTGTAAAACTTCTTATAGCCTCTAATATCCTAATTATTAGCATTTCTATATGCTGATATGTAGAGGTATATATCCTTTCATGTATTACAAGAGGTAAATATATTCACAGAATTTAAATTGCCACATAATATTAAGATATATCATTTGAGTATTGTTAAATAAGAAATAATAATGCCAAATATGACATGATGAAAACATCACTTAAGATTTCTCACTTATAATTTTTTAAATACTGACAATGCCTACAAACTTATAGGCAGAGTTTATTTGTATATCAACCATACGCATATATAAAAATGAAAAGATTATAGTATTAACAAAATTTTACACTTAGAATCTGACTCTCTGAATAACTTTTCAAACTAAGATTCATTGTCATTTTTAATACAGTATTTTTGGTGCCACCAAGAGCACTGCTGACACAATATTTCTTAAGAGTGTTTTACTATGGTCCCTAGAATATTCTCCCAAGCTACCTGCCTCTTTCTGGAAGTTCTGATATTGGCACTTTATTGACTAAAAGCTGTAAAGAAGTTTCCAGAGATCAGGCAAGGACTCAAATGGTCTGTATAGTGACTGAAGCATTCAGAACTTTCCATTATTCCAAGAATAATAACTATGTTCATTGATATGTAGGCAAGTACAGCTGTGACATACCTGCTACTTACACACACTACACATACATATATACACACATACACACACACACTACACATTCATATATACACACATACACACACACACATACACACACACCATTTTAGAATCAATGGATATACAGTTTTCTCCATACTTGTTTAACCAAAAAAGAATCCCTTACTTTTTAAAGAACTATCTCAACGGACTAATATAGAATGAATCTTATTTTTGGTAAATGGTCTCTTTAATGTAGCAGTCCCCAACCTTTTTGGCACCAGGGACCATTTTTCCATGGACATGTAGGGCACGGTGACAGAGGGGATATTTTGGGATGAAACTGTTTCACTTCAGATCATCAGGCATTAGTTTGATTTTCGTAAGTAGCATGCAAACTAGATCCCTCACATGCACAGTTTACAATAGGGTTTGTGCTACTGTGAGGATCTAATGCCGCCACTGATCTGACAGGAAGTGGAGCTCAGGTGGTAACTTGAGTGATGAGGAGTGGCTGGAAATGCAGGTGAAGCTTCACTCTCTCACACTTGCTGCTCACCTCCTGCTGAGCGGCCCAGTTCCTAACAGGCCACAGGCCAGTACCGGTTGCGGAGTTGGGGATTCCTGCTTTAATGTATTCCTTCTTTGTCACTAATCGATAGTTAATATATGCTATTAATTTTTGGCATAAATTGATTTAAATGGTTTATTTTTTTCTTAGTATACAACCCATCTGAATTAGATATCATGTTTTTTTCTTCTCCCCTCTGCCCTTCCTACAGCATTTAGAACACCACTTACTATGCTTTAGGTGTTCAATAAAAATTCTTAGAGGAAGGCCTAGGATTGAGCATCATAGGAATTTTTCCAGCCTGCTTCTGAAACAAGTTTAATTCTTACATTCTGTATTATAACTAAAATTTTCTTCCTAAAAAGGCCTATCAAAGAGACTTGCCTTTGAATTTCAAATAAATATTCACTTTTCCTAACACACTCCAGTGATCATTACTAATACCCTATTCCAATGTGCTGCTGTTTGCAGACTTCTCATAGTGGAATAAGGAGGACATCTGAGTTCTAATCATAGCCCTGCCATTTGCTGTCTAAGCACATTTGTTGTTCTGAGCTTCAGGTTGCCCCTAAGTCAAATGAAGACAGCACTTCTCAACTAGATTCATGGGGTTGTTGTCATAACCATTAGGAAAAAGAAAAATACCAAAATCACTGTAAAGTCTACCTAGTGCTAGCCCTGCTTTTACCATGCATATTACTTTAAAATTCCAACTCTCCATTTGGCTTCAATTTCTTCGTGTATCTGACATAAACTATAAGCTCCCCAGAGAAACTTTATGAGTACCTCCGGAGTACCTTTGCCACTGAAAAACATCATTAAACAATAATACTCGTGAAATTTCTGAGAACTATTCCATTTGAGATAATAACCATAAAAGTATAAAAGTGGCTCCCTTGTGGCTCGGTGAACTTCTCTATTGTGGACTTCCTACGATATTAATTAAAATTCAAAGATTTGCTTTTGTTTGCAGTAAAGACATACAGGAATAGTAATAATGAAAGCATCATTGTTAATACTAAAGAATTCTTAAAGTATAAAATTCCTTGACTGACATTATCTTGTTGGAACTTTAAAAAGCCCTGGCAGGTATCAACGTGTATTACAGATGAGAAAACTAAAGCTTCAAAAGCTTTACTTCCCAAGATAAACTGTTTCGCTCACAAATTCACAGCAGAGCTAAGGTTTCAATCTCACAGTGCTAGAGCTTTCTTGTGCACAAGGATTTCTCAACCTCAGCATTATAGACTGGAGAATTCTTTGTTTTAGGGGAACTTCCCTGTGCATTGTGGGATGTTTAGAGCATCCCCAGCTTTAGCTACTAGATGCCAGTAGCCCGTCCCCCTACATGTGACAACAAAAATGCCTCTAGATGTTGCCAAATGTCTCTTGGGGGACAACATTCCCCCGAGCTGAGAATCTGTCATAAATTACACCACCTTTTTTTTTTTTTTTTTGAGACAGGGTCTCATTCCTGTCACCCAGGCTGGAGTGCAGAGGCGCAATCATGGCTCGCTGCAGCCTCAATTTCCTGGGCTCAAGTGATACTCCCACCTTAGCATCTGAGTAGCTGGGACTACAGGTGCACACCACCATGTCCTGCTAATTTTTGCATTTTTTTATGGAGACAGGGTTTCACCATGTTGCCCAGGCTGGTCATGAACTCTTGGTCTCAAGCATTCCTCCCACCTTGGCCTCCCAAAGTGCTGGGATTACAGGCATGAGCCACCACGCCCATTTCACCCCACCTTTTTACTAGTACCCGTATAAATTTTCAAATGACTTTTCTATGCTTAATCATATGATTTAAGGTCAGATAACAATGAGTACTTTGAATCAAAGTGTATTCGTTTTCTGTGGCTTCTGTAACAAATTACCACAAACTTGGTGGATTAAAACAAGAGACTTTTTTCTCACAGTTTTGGAGGACAGAGTGAAATGAAGGTGTGAGCAGGACCACCTTCCCTCCAAAAGCTCTAGGGGAGAACCCTTTCTTGCCTCTTCCGGCTTCCGGTGACTCCAGGTGTTCCTTGACTTGCGGCTGCATAACTCTAATCTCTGCCTCCATTTTTACATGGGCTTCTCTTCTGTGTCTCTGCTTCTTCTGTGTCTTATAAGGATACTTGTCATTGAGTGTAGGTCCCACCAAAGAATCCAGCATGATCTCATCTTAAGAAGAAAGTCTCATGACAGGTTCTAGGTGGTCTGGATAGAGGTGTGTTGGGGGAGCCACCGTTTAACTCACTACAAAGATCACAGTGCTTTTCCTACGAAGTCAAAACACTTTCTAGATAGTCTACCATCTCATTAAGTTCATAAATGTTCTAGAAAATAGGAAGAAACAAGTAAAAAATGAGACACAAAGATTTAAGGGCAAATTTGCTAAAGTCAGTGAGTTACAGACTTACTAAAATAACCTTTGAGTCCATGTTTAGGATCTTCCTCCATTGGATCTGCTGCATAACGGTTGAAAGAACCGCCTGACTTGCCTCCCGCTGTGTGAACCATAAAATGTACAGTGAGTTCTGGTAGGAAATTGAAAAGCAAAAGAGAACATAGCTGGATTTTCAAATCCTTGTGTTGATTTTTTTTTTAAACTCAGCTGTAGGTTTCTAATATCAACAAGATTTTCTAGAACCTGGTGAAAGAAAACCAACATGGAACTCCATAAAGCCATATAATAAAGCTGCTTCCCAATGTGTAAGAGTCCTTTAAAATTCCTCCCTGTGTGTGTTGCATGTTAATTTAAAAAAAAAACTATAGTTATAGAGCCATGAACAGAAATATGGAGCATTTGCTTTCATAATGCACAATATTAATCACACTCTCATATCCTGAGACCGATTCTGCAAAAACACCATGAGATAATGCCCACTTAACAGAGCTTGGTCACAGAGTAATGGTCTGCTGATTTCCCCCAAAATATTACATTTTATTTTTTTGATACTGCTGCATTTTCATTCTAAGTGATGTTGACATTTTAACCAGAATATCCAGTAAGTTATGAATCACCAGCAGACACCAAATGACTCAGTTATAGAATTACAGCCATGATGTGTATAAAAAGCCTTCTTAAATATATCATAACTGAACAATCTCCTTCTTGATTTCTCTCACAATAGTCATACTCTGCCTTCCAAAGGCTCACATAAAGATGGCCAGTCACTTGCTTATTTTTCTTATATTCATTTACAACTGTGATCTGCATTCTCCAGATTACATCCTATTACACCCTTTGTCACATGTCCTGGATTTTATCTGAACATTTTTTATTTATTAAAAAGTAATGTAGTCCATAGTTTAAAATTTGTTTAAACAGCATGTAGGGGTATAGGATGCAAATAGTAAGTTTGCAACCAAGCGTGGGTCTCTGTCCCAGTCCTGGAAAGCAATCTGTGTTAATAGCTTTAAGTGGATCTTTTTGGAAATATTTTACATACACTGAAGTCTCTCTTTAAAGAAAGCCCTTTTTCACCAAAGCACAAATCATTGTTACTTAATCATAGCGTCCTCACATTTTTGTATTAGACCACGGTCTCTGACAAGATTAACCCTAACCTACTCCAAATCTTCTGAGTAGATTTTATCATTTTTAGACCCAGTAGGCAACACCTCACTACTTGGTAAAAGAAGCCTATTGGCTGGGCACAGTGGCTCATGCCTGTAATCCCAGCACTTTGAGAGGCTGAGGCAGGTGAATCACAAGGTCAGGAGATCAAGACCATCCTGGCCAACATGGTGAAACGCCATCTCTACTAAAATACAAAAAAATTAGCTGGGTGTGGTGGCACATGCCTGTAGTCCCAGCTACTCAGGAGGCTGAGGCAGGGGAATCACTTGAACCCAGGAGGCAGAGGTGGCAGTGAGCAGAGATTGCGCCACTGCACTCCAGCCTGGGGAGACAGAGTGAGACTCTCTCTCTCACAAAAAAAAAAAAAAAAAAAATCCTATATTAAAAAAATATGTCTAAAAAATAATATTCGGCACATATAAACAAAAATTGGCGGGGTGTGAAATATCACACAAAATTTTTGGTAGAAACTTTTATTTTATTATATTTGAAAAATA